>JXSR01S074045.1:14083-25759 GCA_000969725.1 Ophiothrix spiculata | reverse complement strand
TATCAAAAATAACCAAGTCCATAAATATCAAACAAGAAATTCATTAGACTATATCATTAATAAAACAAAGAAAAAGTTTTCTGACCGTGCAGTTCGCACAATGGGTCCAAGCTTATGGAATACATTAGATTCAAATATAAAACAATGTAAGACTGTCAAACATTTTAGAAATGTGTATAAATCCAATATTATTGCTAGTTACAACTGAGTTTGTTGGCTTTTGGCATGCCTAACCCTATGCTTTGTTTGGTTTTTGTATGCGTTTTGTCCCCATTTACTTTTATTTTGTGTGGTTGAAACAGTGTCCTACAGGGGATGGGGGTTTTTTTTGGCCTTTTGACCATTCCCACAATATCATGTCTCGTTTTATGTGTTTTTATGATATTTTTCTGTATGATATTGTGAATAAAATTGATTGATTGATTGATTGATATATGCACTTTTGTATACATGTATGTATGTATTTTCCACTGGTGAAGTTACACATACCACACCTCACCCACACAAAGACAGTTATCTTTAATATAACATCCCAAACCATTTATTACAATTCTAACTAAGATAATTGATCATGGTCATTAATGACATTATAAATTAATACAAAGCCCACTGAACTAATTGAGTCCTGTTTGAAACGAAACTGTCATTAGAGGAGATGAATAAATACTTAATACCTTTGGCCTGGTCTAGTTCTATTTAAATCAAAAAACACATTTTCCCCTGGAAGGCTAACAGAAATATGTTTGTGCAATTCTTGCACTGTTTTTACACTAGTAATATCTTAATCTTAACAAGTCAAACAAAAAACTAATCTTAATCTTACTTGTGCAGGCTCTTCCTTGTCAGTCAATTCATTGATATTTGTAGCATCTGGTTTGGCTGGAGTTGCCTCTTTCTTGGTTTCCTCCTTCTTGGAGCTATTTGGAGGAGGAGGTGGCGGTCCTAAATTTGAAGATGAGGTTGTCTCCTTGGGTTCTGGTTCTGATGGGGAGAGTGTCTCTTCAAACCAAGGACCCAAAATGGGTTCACTGTCTTCATCTGGAAATAGACGAGTGAAAGTGAATACAGTGTCAAAATCAAATTACATTCAAAGAGAAAGAAGATATGAATTATTTCATGGCTACAAATTGGGCATATAATATGTCTAAACTGTAGTCCAATAAGGATGTGTTTTACAAGAATAAAGGCTAATAATAATAATAACACCATAATTCCCTGACTCAAACCTTTTATATTCTACTGTTACTATGTTTGATAGCTTTGATAGTGGTTCTCCTCCCATTAAGCTTACAAAAACAAGGTCAAAATCAAATTGTGCATGTTACTGCCCCGGTTACTGCACATGTTTCATATACATTCCTGTGGATGTCAATTTTACTTTGTAAATCATTTAAAATCTCAACAGCCAAAATTTCTGAATAGTTACCAATGCAAAAGAATATCAATCAATTGCACTTTTCTCATTTCGACCTTTAGAATTTTGGCGAAGCATGTGCCAAGTGTTCATATTCCTAATGTAACACAACAGCAGGACCTACAGTGTTGTGTTGATGTACACTTCAGGTTAAAGGTGATTCACTCCTTATTTAGCCATAGTCTCAACTGATAATTAAAACATGGATACTATACAAGGATTTGCACTCCCTACCTTCACTTGTCTCTTCTGAGCTTCCAAAGTCATTATCATAGCACTCATTGAGAGAGTTGCTGTCAGTGTCACCACCATCTGAATGTACTGATTCTTTTCTCTGTCGTACTGTCACACAAGCCTGGAGAAAACAAAGGGGCATTTTCACGGTTACGGAAGGACAATCACAGAATTTTTCTGTATTTCAAACACATACATTGCCAAAATTGAATTGGATAAAATAAAAATAATTCCATATTTAGTTGAGTATACCTGCAAGCATTCATATTCAACAGGAATTTTTTCATAAAAATGTATCTGTCGCAAAATATGCATTTTAATGAGGTCGGTTACGGAAGAACAGCAAAACGGACATGGTTTTTCACCTTGAGTACATTTTTGAAAGTTTTTATGAAATTTATGGAGAAATTTTATTTCAAAGTTACTGAATGCATTGCTTGGTGTTTCTGCAATAGTTTGCCACAATCCACTTCAAAATATTCCCAACGGTAATGTTTTAACAATGCGAAATGCGAAGGGATCATGGTTACGGAAGGACGGTTACGGAAGGACAATTTGTCCGCTGATTTTTGGTTGCACTGAACCGTAAAGCCTGGTCAGGATTAACAAAAAATACAACCTCATGTGTAAATTTGATCCTTATTTAAGCCATTTAGAACACCCAAGTAAACAACCAAGAATGGGTTGAAAAAATTAAATAAAAATTACTACTTCTCATTATGAAAATCAAGAAATTTGACCAAAAATTAGTTTTTTAAAGAAAATTCATAGACATTTTTGTTCAGTCTTTTCAAAATTAGATTCATTTGAAAGAGCTTCAAAATAGCTTTCTTTAGATACCAAATATATGGTGGTAGCATTTTTCATTGAATAGTTACATCCTTTTTTCAATATTTTTCTCATGTCCACTTTTTCGTGAAAATTTCCAAAGGCAAAAACATATCAAGCATTTGTAATCTTTTTTAAAGTAAAGCAATTTAAAATTTTATTGATGTACAACTCTAAATACATCATCATAATGGATTTTGTCAGTATATCATTTAGCTTTTTACTGTAATCATATTTCTTGGTCCTACAGTGAATAGGTTGACCAAGAGGAACATATTGAGTATGCAACTCAATCTCTGCCAGGTCATGTACTAGGGAAGCATGCTGATATCATAAAACGGTAGCTATATACTGTGATTAATACTTCTTGATATTTTGTGCTTACCTTTTTATATCCAACAGTGAACAGATTCACCATGAGGTCTGTGAGAGGTACACTATTGAGTATACAACACACTCTCTGCCAGGCTGTGTACTGGGGTAGGATGCTGATATTAGCTAGAGAAACCTCTGTCTTATTCACAGCCTGTATAGGATGGAATTAAAAAAAGCTTGTTAGATCACTGCTCACTACTAATTTAAAAGCAAATAAGTTCATTAATGAAAGGGTAATGGATGTTAATTTTTTTCAAATCTTTTAAATCTTAAACACTGGAAATGCTTTTCTAATGTCCTCATCATTCAAAACTAAAACAAACTAATTTTGTCATTTGAAATCATATTTTCAGAACTTTTTAGTCCCTGATGAACTAACCACTATTGCACCTAAATATACAATTCATTATGAATAAATCCTTTAATTCTTGTTCTGGATTTAAAATGTGTCCAGTTTTCATGCTTTATTTTACACATGATACGACAGGCCCCCTCAAAAGCCTCTCTTAATGTTTAAGTAAAACAAAAAACAAACTCTTCCCTTACAATGGGAGGGGGAAAGCGGTGAAAAAGACTGTTCTTACCAATGACAATCCTTCAATGTGTAGATCCTCCAGTAGTATCTTGAGGAGAGACAGCGCATGAGAGGCCAAGGCTACAACAAGACTGCCGATCCCCTGCACAGCACTGTTGACAACAATACAGAGAAAGAGAGACAAAGTCAGAAACATATTGGAAGTGTGTTGCAGGAAAACTTTAATGCATGTTAAAGATTGACCTAAATATTACTACACTCTGTAAATCTCGAAGTGCAAACCAAACAGCCGATTGACGCATGCAAACAAAACATAATTATTTGCAGAATGAATAAGTCGTACGTGTTTTGAACGTCAAATATGATCCAGGCCAGTGTATTTGTTCTTGTAATCTGTTTGTGTTAGCGAGTTGTTCTTGTGGCTGAAATAACATTATTAGTTATTGGGTGAAGTGGAGGTATGTTATGAGAAATGCTCGTGCGCGAAGTGTCATATCCAGGCGAAGCGCAGCTGAGCCTGGATATTGACATTGAGCGCAAGAGTATTTCCCATAACATACCGACGCTGAACCAAATAACGAATTTATCTTACCACTAAGTCGATCTTAATCATCAAACTATTTATTTATTTGTTTTTCAACTTTTTTTGCTTTATTTCACAAAAATTAACAAAAACAAACCACTTTTGGTGAACGTTTTACTCAACCGTAGTACTGCGCATCCCTACAAATTTAAAATGCAACGTTCCGACGCGCTCAGTGACATGATATAAGTGCGTCTGACGCGCTCAGGGTATGATACGAAATATATCCCAGCAGCGGCTTTTCCAAATATGGTCATAAATTCTCTTAGTGGTATGATAAAAGCTAAAATACTGCTAAATTGCAGAATTGATTGTACAAAAAACAAAGACATTAATGAACGGGCTATTTGGTCTATCAATAGCTGCTTATATGATACGAAAATACCGCAGGACAATGTTGAGGAATTTGAGGGATACGCTAAGGATATTGTAACACAGTCAAATTTCAGGGTTTGTACTTCAAAGCTCAAAAGAGTATAGTGGTATCACATAATGAACAATTCAATATAGTCTAGATTTACATTTAAATGCTAGCAAATGAGTGCAAGAGCCAAAAAAGTAAGTATTGGTTAATAAATACAAACAGTTTAAAATTATAATGGAAAAATTGAAAAATGTGATTAACACCCAAACAAAACACACACCCTAAACTTTTGCCCTACCTGTGTGCCTTGGCAGATGCTGGCCGAGAGCTAGACCCAGTGGTTGTGGTAGAAGCGCCCTCTGTTGTCTTGGCTGATGGAGGCGGTGTAGCAGGAGGTACAACTGTTGTGTGTAGCTTCAATATGTGCTCTAGTCCATTAAGGATACACCAAGCTCCTAACATGTGTAAGTTTTGCAGGTTCTGTAGAAAATCAAGGACGTTAAACATTCCATTAAACTTAGTCTCGTATAATGTAAAATGTGGGAAGCCGATTCGTTTTAAAGTGCTTCCCTCAACTTGCAACAACAGAGTTTTGTGTTCAACTCTTACTCCATGAGCTACATCTCATAAATGTATTTTGGTTTTCAGACCATCAATGAATACACCTACTTCACTCTGTATCAAAATCTGTATTAAACCTTACAATGTGTCTATCATGAAAAAAAACCTTGACGGGATAGCAACACATTTTTCTCAACTGTGCAAACTTAACCTTTTTGTGATATTAACACTTTGCAACAGCAATGACAAGATGCTAAATCAAGTATCTATCCTTTTGGTCACAACACCTGAAATGAACACAACTTTATTGTCACAAACCATTGAAGTAATTCTTCAAATGAGCTCTACAGGAAGTGGGACAACTCAGAATGACATTCTAGTCTGGAAATAACTTTGCAGACTGAAACCATTTTCACATAATTAATAGCCCAAATAACAAACTAATTTACTATGGGTTTTTTTTTCACAAATAACTTACATGTCCTCCTGCTCTGGTTGAAAGTTGAATTGCACCAGTCAGCGTCTTGAAAAGTCCAAGCTGCGGAAATTATGAAACAACATATAAAAAGTATAATATCTCATAATGATCAACAATATCAGATAATAGACCACTTTCGTATGTCCCATAATGCATCTTGAAAGTACCGCAAATACAGGCATTTTTGCGCAATCGACCAAGTATTGTGTTGTGCAAATAAAATGTTGAGCGCACAAAAGTTCCCGGATATACAGTACTTTTAATATGAAAGTAGTCTATCAAATGTCAGAAGAATACTTGTTTATATTAAATATTGTAATTTGGTTTCAGGTGCAGTAGGAAATTGATGTGCTTGGACAAAACTTGCAAAGACTAAATTACTGTAATACCATGGCTCTACTGGAGATCATACCCAGGCTACATTTGTGACAGGTGAGACAACTACTGCTTCACCAACCTACCAACCCGAATTGAACATGTTTCCAAAAATTTTACTCAAAACAGACTTAAAATCACCACAAAACTGTAAATTATGCATTTGTATAGACAATTTAGAAAAGAATCATTCACAGATTTGCTGGTCAATGGCAGTTTGTTGTCAATGAGCTGAAGTGTCATCCCAGCTTAACCTATAGCCAAGCAATACCTAAGCAATACCTGGAACTCAAACCAATTCTAAATGTGTTGTTGGAATAGCAAAGGTGTCACAGGGAAATCCTGTTCATTTTTTACAACTATGATGTAACCATGCTGCCCTCAATATCATATCAGTACTTTGGCATCAAAGTAAATCATCCCACGGCAATTTACCAATTCCACTAAACCTTAGAGAAAGCCCGTCACCTACCCCTTTCTGTACAATCAAGGATGCGATGTTCTCCTGGTCTTCATCCTTAGATGTACTGCCAAGTGCCGCCCTGATCTGTTGCCCACTGATGATGCTGAGTAATGCATTGGTTGTCGTAGCAGCCACAGATGCATACAGGCAGCTCATCACAATGGTAGACAGCTTCTCTAGATGGGTTTCTGTCATGGGTTCAAGTGTTGGTAGAGCAAGGACTCGGGATACGATGGTCATGTCATTTAGAAGAGAAGGGAAGCTGAAAAGTGGCCAATTTGTTGATGTGATTATCTGTTACATGACTGACATCTTGACAATTATTCTCAAACGAAATCATTCATTATCTACATTTCCCATTGTCAATATGATCTGTTGTACATAGTGTTCAAAATAATAATAAAAACAGACAGTAGAAATTATTTCACATGAACCAACAAGAATCAGAAGTTCATACCATACAAGTACAAGTTGTATTCTTTTCTTTACACACAATCATAAATATTTTATTTATTGTTTTCCAATGAGACTTGGCAATTAGACAGTACTCTGCCCGAAACCGGCGGTCCTGGGCAGTTACCATCGTTCAAAACAAAGCAACCTGCAAGAACCAGCAGTTCAAGGATGTAAACCACCGCTTGAGTTTTGAAGTGATCCCTAACCTCTCCCTTTGTATTTAGAAAATAAGAATAGAATACTAGCTAACCTTAACAGAAACAGCCTCTCAAAACACAAATGTAGATAAATTATTTCCTGCTTCATATGCATTTTCCTATATTTTAGGGCAAGCCCATTGACATCATTGTTCAGCACTTGGCTGTTACAATAAACTAACCTGGCATTCAATTACAATAGCCTCTCCCACAGTTCCTAGAGATAAGAATTGACACTTACCTAGCCTTCATTGAAGTAGCCTCTCCCACAGTACTTGGCAATATGAATGGGAATCCAGCAGCAGCGTCTTTGTAATTATTGATATATCTCTGTAGGAATGGCAGATTGAGGCACACATCTAGCAGGATGTCAGCCCCTTTCAGACTGTGTAAATTGTCAACATTCCTGGCAGCAAAGTGAGCTTTCATGTCCAGAGATGGGTCCATCTTGATGCTTGGCGAGTCCTTATCAGATGCGCCCTGAAATGTGCAAGAAAAGGTGCAATCAAGAATTTTACAGATCTTGAGAAAGGTTGAAATACTTATTTGTTCTGGTAGAATTTCAAGCAAGGCAACTAACAACTGACTGGCCATTTTTTCAAATTGTATTAAACAATTACCTGTTTGGGGCAAAATACATGACTGAAAATGAAGTCATAAAGTGATGGTTCTTCAGATTTTTTTTTGGCTATTCGGCACAAAATAAATATGCTGGTCGCCCGACACTACCTGAAAGGTTTGTCCACCTGTAAATTGTGTTTTTATTGTGACCTCATGTAACAATTTCAAATCATAATTTCTGTCACATGATTCTGGCATCTGTTTTGGTGATATTATGTTATCCAAAGCCCATCATTATTAGCAAATGGCCACTGTTGCGTCTCAACGTACATGGATAGGTCCAAAATTACAAAATGGTGTTAACTGATAACATACTAGTTCAGCTCATTTCATATATTTTATTTCTGTGGTTTGCCATACCTGTGCCTCTTTGTCTGATTGTGCCTTGGCTGCTGACGCTGCATATCTTGGCGATGAATCACTGAAGGCTGACATCAACTGCCGCAAGAACGTAGCCTGTGATACTGACTTGGTCTGGCTAACTGTTACAGCGCTTTTCTCTTTTTCTTTATCCTCTGCAATAAAAGCAAGATGAGATAAACCTTTAAAAATATATTATGATAGAATAAAAATAAGCACTGTTACTTCTTACCTTCTCACAGCATGGCTGCACTGTACAAGCTGCATGGCTGTTTCCAATAATTGCTGATTGGAGAGATACGGATTGACAGCCTTACTGAAATGATGCAAGAGTCCTATTATACGAGAGGGTATCAAAAAGTTTTAAAGATCACCAAGAAGGAAAGGAGCTATATCGATAAACTTTTGTCAGGAAAGTCACATGTCTTTGTGTACATTATGGTACAAAAATGATGTCATTGGCATTTGTACTTTCTAAAAGTGTCGATAGATATCAACAAGTTGCCTCCACTAACCAGATAAACCGAATGGAGAAATCAAAGATATGTGGCGAGATTAAATCTCTGCATTTGAAGAGTTAATTACAGCCCAGTAATTCTATGGAGACATGTCTAAAGTCTAGATATTTGATACCAGAGTATAGGTTAGGATCTCCTCTTTCCATTGATACCAAATTTATGGAAATCGGTCAAAATATGACTTCATTATGATGTATTCTTAGTCACTGAGTGCGATTTTACTTCCTAATAAGGAATTTTGGCCATCCATTATGAGACGATAGATGACAGTGCGTTCAGCGTGAAATGCCGTGGAGCCGCGCGTTCAAAATCACGGCGCAATGCAGGTATACGCACACATCCGGCGCGACCAGCTTTACTGGGTTTGAAATATTTCATGTTTGAATAGGGGTGTACGTTTTTGCAATGATAATGTTTATAGTTTTTGGCAATAATTTACATCGTTTTTGGTTTACAATGACCCAAATTTGTGACTAAGAATGAGAATAAAAGATGGCGATTTATTGTTTTGCCTGTCATCTATCGTCTCATAATGGATGAGCGTACATTACTCAAAATAATGTACGCCCATCCATTATGAGACGATAGATGACAGGCAAAACAATAAATCTTATCTTTTATTCTCTAAATAAAGCATGGCTGACCTGAAAATGTTGATTTTAGTGAAATACAAAGTGGATTTATTTATTTTTTGCACCTCTACAAAGTCGGCTTGTGGACAGTCAGTTTTAAGTGGGATAAATGTGATACTTTGCACAGTGGCTATGTAAAGAAGACATAAGGGTCACATAATAAAATTATGTACCTGGCTGTATTTCTTCTAGGTGATCTTTAAAACTTTGTGATACCCCCTCATATGTACATCAGAAAACATGATATGCTGGATGACCATTTACATTTAAATTGGTGGGTCCAACTTTAATTTGATGGTGTCTACGATGAGAGGGGTATGGACATTCGGCTGTGTTGAACACGACAGACAGTGTGACAATGCTGGAGCAGTGCAGCTGGCCTGAATCATTTTTACAAATTATTGCCGATTCATATCACAAACCTGACGGTGTCTCTGGTTTAGAGGACGGAGGCATCTGGGCTGTCTTTAGCATGGCGGTCAGTGTGACGATACTGGAGCGCTGCAGCTGGCCTGTTCCTGTACATAGGCCCTCTATCAGGGACATCAAGTTTCTCTGTGAACGGGTTTAAAAGAGAGAGACATACTATGAATCAAATTGAACAATTTTAGGAAAACTATTGAATTTTGACATTGAATTGATCTGAAGTTATATCTTTCCTAAGATTAAGGCTCAGTCCAGACTCCACTATCGTATAGAATATTCTATACGATAGTGGAGTCTGGACCGGGCTTAAATATAAAATTGTTAATTCAACCGTTTGGATTTTCAAGTTCTGATGGCATTAAGTTTCAAACAATAATGGATCACGAAATTGAATTAAAAAAACACATGTTTCCTAATTTGAAGGTCAATTTGAAACAGGATTTTAAAAAGTGAGACAACCAGTGGCTTCCTAGACTACATATCCCTCTGTTAAGAAAAACTTTTGTACACAAAATGAACATGAACACACCATCAATTATTTTGAAGTGTTGCGCCTAAACAGAAAGATTCTTAACTCACCTGTGACACAGAGCATGCCTCTTTGTATTTGAGCATTCTCTGCAGACAAAAGTCCATGAGTATGTGGCACACAGACCCCACATTGCCAACCATTGATTTGGACACTGCAAATACAAAAATAAATGTGCACTTTAATTACCAATACAAACAATTCTTAAAAATGCAATCTTACCGTACCGGCTTGTTACAACACGACAAGCCATCTCTGCAGCTGGACCTCACTTCTTAAGTGAGTTGCCAACAAACATTTGTGGCATTGATTCCTTAAACATTTTTATGAGCTATCTAAGTCTCATCTGAAAAAACAACTCTCATTCTTTTTCTTCACAGCCTTGTCTCCTTTGTAAAAAGTGTTTTTTAACTGCATCATTATCATTCTTTCAAACAAGCACTAAAGTCATATTGCAAAAGAACACATTTAAATCTACCAGTGTATGAGGATCCAAGTTCTAACATTTTAATGTATATAATTTTAACATTAGGAGATCTGAAATTTGTCAACTCTTTACTATGGCAGCAAGCATAAATATTCTCTACACTAAGTGGAACCATCATCGGTGCCAAGTTCATGTGTTAGTTGTATCATGACATGCTCAGAAATTTACTGAAGTTAAAGATTTTAAATTCAAATCACCAACAACTCTAAACTGTAGGGGAACATAGAACATTATTTTAACTTTATTTGCCCCACATCAAATCCAATAAAGCTGGCTAGGAAAATATACAAACCTTGATCATTTCCTGCCATGAAGTCTACAAATCTAAGAGGATGGCCTACGTACAGGAAGACATGTCACATTCACAATCTCATTTTAGTGAAATATCAGGAAAGATAACGAGGCATGTTTATGGTAAAACTGGATATTAAAGAGATGTCTGTTGCATCCAGATATCAGTGAAATATGTGTATCACATTTATAAGAAATAGTATCGCTTTTAAATATTTTGACGATCCACAATTTTGAAAGTCAAATTAATATCATAACTTCATACTTGTAAAGTCTCCTAATTTTAGGCAGCCCTCCCGATCGGGTAGCCATATCCCCGGGGCCATATTTCCCGCTTTTTGAAAAAATCTCCTGATATCTCCCGCGTTGAAAATGTACCTTTTGGGCCATAGTTGCCCGTAAACGTTACTCATAAATTTAAGTGGTCTGTGATATAATGTGCTGATAGGGCCACGAAACATGAGTAGAAGTTTACTTACACAATGGTGAATGGTCCGTGATATAATGTGCTGATAGGGCCACGAAACATGAGTAGAAGTTTACTTACACAATGGTGAATGGTCCGTGATATAATGTGCTGATAGGGCCACGAAACATGAGTAGAAGTTTTCATACTTGTCTGGGTGCTCTAGGATTTCTCGTTTGCTGAAAACAAGCAAAAAAGGCAAACATGTTTAAATGCATAGATATAGATCCTTTGTGGTTATCACTTGAAGATTTCAACAAGTTAACAATCATTACGACTTCAAATAATGATAACAACCAGAAGTCAGGTCCGAGAAAAGTGGCTTGTTTTATTTTTTTTTATGCATAGACAATCGGCACAGACTGTCGTTTCGACTATGCTCATGAATATTCATAGATTTGAGACACACATTTAAAAAGGCTCATAAACTTATCCAAGTAGATCATAATTCAAAACAATGTTGTACATAGATGTAAAAATGTT
>JXSR01S074044.1:31460-46490 GCA_000969725.1 Ophiothrix spiculata | reverse complement strand
ATCCCTATAACTTAAAACCATGCTTCAAATAGGCGACTGAAGTTCCCTACCCTTGAACAAATGCTGCAGCACGCCGTATAAGGCTCACTAGAGTCGTGTGATTATAATTATACACAAGGGGGCCCTGAATTTTAACCTGGCCCAGGGCCCTGGCAAAGCTAAATCCGGCACTGGATTACCAAACCAGTGTACGTTATTAGTACGTTGTTCGAACGGTACGGTGATGTGTGACATGGCCTTAAAGCTACTGAATAAACTTTGACAATGAGCGCCAACCAAACTTGGATTCCAGCTTATTGTATCCTATATATGCGCAAAGGAACATTAAAGGTGCAATTCATGTTTCTGAAGTGACAATAACTGAAAAAATCACTTGATTCCGACAATTCGTTTTCAAGTTACAAGCTTTTCAGTGTTTTGAAATTCTCCTTATAGGCTACTGTGTTGTAATACTGTTGGGGCCCCGACAATAATTAGAAAATGACATATTTTCACACTTTAAAAAATGCAAGCATATTTGAATGAATGGTTTGGGGATTGTAACATATACCAGCCAAGGGTTCTTACTATAGGCCAAAATACTCAATTTTGATAGACGTGACCTTGAAGATGAAAAGCGGATCATGAATTGCCCCTCTAAGGTGAAAAGTAATAGTACTTTTGACATACAATACTTATGACTTGAAGAATAAAAGCACCAAACACTCTGGGCCGTATTCCAGAACGATGTTTAACTCTAAACATTTGTCTAACTCGTAACTTAGACTAACGTTTAACTAAACGCAATTCTAAAAGAGTTGATATATTTAGACTTATGTTTTAGCTTATCAAACGGTCGCTAAACCGCCGTTAAATTAGACTTGGTTCGGGGGTAGTTTAAGGTTTGTTTAAAAGTACGTTTGCATGGACTGGCTGATACTTTCAATGGATAATAATGTTTATATGGCGAAGTGTAAGTTTCATATTATGAAGGGACAGTCGCGTATCCAGTGATTTTCATCAAGGGGGATGACAAGTAGTGGCGGCCGGCTTATTGTTTTAATCAACAATTTATCAGCAAAAATGGCCGGAGGAAAAATCATGTAATTTTTATAATACGCGCGCGGCGCGCAAAAAACAAAATCTTGCAAATCGGCTAATTTCAGCTATTTTTTTTAAATCTTGAAATTTACTCAAACCTTGATAGATTTTGACTAAACTTCGAAATAACATCTGAATTTTGTTTTCACATTTAATTTGTCAAAAACAAAAGGAAAGTCAATTCCCTTTCCTTTCTTTCTCTTCTTTTTTTGAGGGGGGGGGGGCGTCCCCGTCCCCTCTACGTAAAATAATAGAGGGGGACATATCCCCCGCCCCCTCGCTTTCGCCGCCTATGGTAAGGCAGGACAAAGATTTTTCAAAGGAAACTCCCTAAATCCCTAAGTGGCGCACCCCAACTTCTTTACAATAGCTTCTGATGTAAAAAAAAAAATAGTGACTTGTTGATCTTCCTACTTTTTTGGCAAATTTTACAGTTTCAGCCGAAAAGTGTTATGATTGTTGACATGCGCGCGCTTCAAATTTGTTAAGCTTTTTTGTTACAATTACGAAAAAATAATAGGCCTATACTTGAGTATGAATTGATGACACTGGAGTGAAAAAATAAACCGTTTCTGGCATGCTATACTGAAAAGGAGGGGGCAGGGCTTCTTTCTGGGGAGCCCCCCCCCGCCACCCCACTCCTTTTCCCCATTCTAGCTACGCCATTGTGAAGGGGCTCTGACTTTAGATAGGGCCAAATGAGGACAAACCTTTCGAGTTGGGTTCAAACTCCTTATGAATTTATAGATGTCCTTCTTGAACTTTTCCCATTTCCCCTTCCCTTCAAAGTTGCTTTTCATTTTCGGTGGGTGTATTACTTTAAACAACAAGAACATAAATATAGGCCTATTTATTTTGCTAATGATTTTAAAAGCCATGTAGTACTGGCCTTGCGTCACAAATAGGTCGGGGGAAGTCAAATATAATGTTGCAAACATAACGTGACCAAGAAAAATAGGGTTGTTTTTGAGGACTGAAGGGTATATAAGGTGACCCCGTTAAGTTAGACTAAAAGAGTATCAAAAACACAAATTTTGGGAATTTTTTTTCGAACCCTAGTGTGAAAACAGTATCGTTTAAATTCGGATAGGGTGTGTATAGGGGAAATTAAAATGGTATATTTTGGCTTAAGAGCCCTCCACCCTTTAGGAGGTGTTTTGAAAAACTGTGGTGCACGCTATGCCTGCAACATTATACTTGAGTGGCCCCGGGCCTCAATTGTCATGTATCTGTTACATGTTACCCTAAAATATTGTAGAAAACATGCCATTTTGCTAAAACTTCTTTAAGTATTCGGAGAAAGTTTGGTATCATATATGAAAAATTTATTTATACTCTATTTATGCATAAAAACTTCTCATGATTCTAATTAATGAAGTTCTACTTGAAAAAGCGATTAGGGGACACGATGTATCTGGTGGATGAGGTAACGGTGGATGAGGCGCGCATAGGATAACAATCATGCAAAAGGGTAAAAAGGTAGTATGATTTATAAAATTTAATACATGTAAAAATGCGGGGATCGTAATTATTTGAATATAACTTCAATGAGATATGTATGCTAGAGCATGTATCAAATATCGAGAAATCATCAAGTTTTGTTGTTTCTTAATGGTTTATATGTGGGTATCTTTTTCTATACATTACTGTGCATGTGCAAAACATGCATTTACACTTGAAAAAACGGCATATCTTTTGACCGAGTCGACATCAATGGCAATTTGTCGAGGATTCTAATTATGTGATTAATTTTAAATTTGAGAAAAGCTTTCCTAGACATTTGTTTCTAAATTCCAAAAAGCAAAAAATTTCAAAATTTCATGAAGCCAAATTTTAGTTAGGCTTTCCAGAAATATACGGTTTTTGGCATTTTTTGCAAAAATTGACGTTTTTGGTCGTAAACCGATATCATCATCATGTTCAAGGTAAAAATTCGCTTCTAAAAATGTATACTTTTATATAGTTTATGTAATTAGTTTGAAAGTCGGGGGATGATATTTCTGGTTGTTAAACATTGCGTTTAGTTAGACTATTCGATAATAAATTTAAACAACGCATTCCTAAAACGTCAATCTAGCTAAACGAATTTTTGGCTTAGACAAAGGTCTAACTAAACATCGTTCTGGAATACGGCCCTCTAATTTTAGGATGACCCAAGGCTTGGTTTTGAAAGTCATGTTTCTCAAATTGTTCTTGTCATTTACATTTCTCAACACCCTTTCAAGCCTTCAGTGGCATAGCTCGCAATTTCCTCTAAACACTACACTATTCAATGTGTTGAACCGGGGTGGGTGTGGGCAGTACCGGATTTCTAAATGGGCCTGTTGGGCCCGGGCCCAGGGCCCTGAGGTCCAGGGGGCCCTTGGCCATGACCAAAAAAAAAAAGAAAAAGAAAAAGAAGAAAAAAAGAAAGAAAAAAAAGAGGGAAAAAAGGAAATGAAATTAAAATATTCAGTAGGATTTTTTAACAACCCCCAAACATGTTGTGATAGAATACGAATACGTATTAATAAATAAATAAATAAATAGGACATATTTATAAGCACTGCTTTCCATGAGGGTCCTCTCTCAGGTGGTCAGATTTATTTGCCAGTTTTAGTGCAGGAGGAAAACCGGAGCGCCCGGAGAAAAACATGCGGAAGCAAGTTTGGACTGGCAACCAATTGCACATACAGCGCCTGGACCAGGGTTCGAACCAATGACAGCCCTGGGCTCATTGGGAAGTTCTTCATGAACGCTTGCAAAGAAGAAGGGGGTCAGTAAAATTTTCAAATCCAAAACAACAACAAAACAATTATTGTCAATAGGTGTGTTATATAAAAACAATACTATTTTAACATATTATTTTTAGGCTTTTTAAATTACTTTCTGACTGGCTTAAAAGGGCCCTCACACTATTTAAGTCAAGGCCTTGCAAAAAATACTTTAAATCATTCAGACCCCACCTTAAGCTTAACACTTAAGTGTATAAGGTGTTTTAGAATCCCGTTAGTGCACAAGGGGGGGGGGGTCCATATGGCCCCGGATTTTGATCGCTTTAAAAACAGTGTTCTCCAAATTATTTATATTTAAAACTGTACAGAGTGATACACCAACTCAATACAAATGATATGAAACAAAAAAAAACGTCATTCTGTTTCAAAATGGCGGCCAGATCTCTAATTTTGTGTCAAATTTTCATAATTACGAACATTTCCAATTTTTCCCGCCAAAAATTGGAAATTTGAAATGAAATTTGGCTCATAATAGCAGATCATAAATAAAACTACATTGCTAAAATAAAATTTTAATGATAATGATTGGCCTGAGCTGCTCATTTAAAAATGTTTATATTAAATGACACCATTTTAATTTCGATCCATTTTTTATATGCATCATACCAAAATGACGGGAACAAAATGACCTCTTTAAATGCACCATCTGACCTGGAAACAGTGAAAAGCTTTTATCCCTATAACTTAAAACCATGCTTCAAATAGGCGACTGAAGTTCCCTACCCTTGAACAAATGCTGCAGCACGCCGTATAAGGCTCACTAGAGTCGTGTGATTATAATTATACACAAGGGGGCCCTGAATTTTAACCTGGCCCAGGGCCCTGGCAAAGCTAAATCCGGCACTGGGTGTGGGGGTACTCAAATTTGGTTTGGGTAGGGATACATGTGCTTCTGCGAAATTTAAACAGCCATCCATTCAAATACCAATTTTCAAGAATAAAGGGCCATCCATATACCAAGTCTTCTAAATGTTGAGTCAAATTATTGGAAAATACTGTTTTTGCCAAATTTGTGCTATTTTGGTACACATTTTCTAAAGTTTTGTGAAGAAATGCTCTAATTTGGCGCCATTTGGCACAAACTGAAGAAAATTGTGAAAAAAATGCAAAGAAAAAAGAGAGCCTGATTTGCTACACGAATTTGTGGTGCGTCCCCCGGGGTACTCACATATGTAAGGTATACGAGGGCGTGCCGCCACATGGGACTTATTTTCAAGAAATATTGATCATAGTAAAATGGGTCAAAAATTACAACATTTTGAAAAACCTGTCTTTTTTAGTAAAATCTCAAAACATGGGTGCCCTTTTTCTCAAAAATTACTTTTAAACACACCCACGTCCAGACCAAAGTCGAGTACCACCCACCCGTGAGCGCGCATAACCCATTTTGTAATTTGAACGTAACCATGGCAACTGACACTGCCGAGTAAAGTGCAAAATTGGAGCATATACACAAATCATTTCACATACTTAACTTCAAATAAGTTACAAGGGAATTACGATTACACCGCCGGACAGCACATCTTAAAACTGGGAGTCATATGGACGCCAAGTTTCAGGTTTCAATGTCTTAGGACACCCAGCTGTATGCTACCGGAGGACACAGGGACAATTTCTAAGTAATGACATTGGGTGTCCATATGATTGTAGATATTGAATTGTACAGTCCGGTCCGGTTGGACTCAGTGATTTTAAGTTGAAGAGTCTGGGGGACTTTCCATGTTAAGCTCAATAGGGCCTATTATAGTCCATAGGACGTTTCAAAATTGAATTGAACAGTCTGGTTAGACTCTTGAAGGCAAGAGTCCCCCGGGACTCTCCAAATTAACTGAAACTTAATGTCCCTCAAAATAGAGTGTCCCAGCCAGACATAATATAAATGGGATACCTGGTATTAATATTACCTGTCCGGGATATAATTGGTTTCAGAACTGGGCGTCCGTAGGACGCTCTGTTTCAGAGACTGGGCGTCCGTAGCTGAAATCTATCGTCCACCGGAAGCTACCGGACAATTTTAGAGATAGGACTTTCAGTTCCAATACAGTGTATTGGAACTGAAAGTCCTATTGAATACACCGACATCCAGTATTTGATACTGATCGCCTTCTACGTCTTACGCCATCTGATAAGCAAAACCCGTGGTTTATGTTGGCGCATGTCTCAAGATCGTACGGGCAAATGAATGCACAGATTTGGTGGGAGATTTGTAAGCTTAACCCCTCAAAAATAATGCAAAAATCTTAGCGAAAAAATGTTGCGTGAGAGTTGTTAGCCTATACTTTACTGTATAACCCGGACAATTAGAACGAAGGACTTACATTCCTGCTACGCCGGGTTATTACAAGAAAAGTCTAAGTTGGAAAATCTTTATAAGAAGTATTCAGGCAATAAATTTGCACTTTGAAATGTATTTTATTTAGCAATTTAATGGAGAGATTAAGCCAATTTAATTTCAATACATTATATTTGTACAAAGGTATATTTTTGAGGCAAAGGAAATTTGCAGAATAAATAATGGCATGAAGATACAATGGGTCAAGTACAGTGACATGAACATGTACTTTGTTAAATGGTAAAACATGATAAATGTTCTCAAACATGTTAAGATATAAGGAATCTGATACATGTCAATATTAAAAATATATAATGCGGTGCATTCCCAATTTATCACTACTTTAACCTTCAATATTAAACTGATTAAAGTAGGTGTTTACTAAGCGTTGGATTTTTTATGTCACCATATTCACAAGTGATGAAGCCCCTCATAGCTTGGTGAAATACCGTACATTCCGAAGTCAACATAAATATAAGTTTCCTTTTTAAGTTTCTGTTTCATAATTCACACGTGTGTGAATCTTATTACGTTATTAAATAACATAACTTCAGTATCATTAGTCAACATTCTATAAAAATCCACCTATAGATACCGACCCATAATTTTTTGAATTTAAGATATGGCGCTTTGTAACTTTCTGAAAAGGCGCCTAACAAATGCTGTTGGGTGCAATATCCCAATTAACGTTCCTATACTTTTACACGTAAAGTAGGGGTCTGAAAACGCTCTGTATCTCCGTAATTAGTGATTCAAGCTTTCTAGATTTAACTTTTTTTTCAAGTTTTGAAGCAAACCTTTCAGAAATCATCAAAGAAACAATATGGTAGCCGGCTTGTTTTCCCGATATATCAGGCGATATTTTGTAATGTTTTAGCCGGCCTGTCATAAATAAGCCCGATTTGACCGAGTATTTCTAGAGACACCCATATTTGTTCCATCTTTAATTTCATTATAAAATGTTCTGTGGTGCTGATTTTTTCTACACATTCACTACTATTTCCAAACTAAATAATTAGCATAAAAACAAAATAAAACATAGTCCCGTATTTTTTCTATATAAATATAATTTAATGTCCTATTCCACCTTTGTGGTGTAAAAACCCGGCAAATTTGCCACTAGCGTCACTACGTGAGCGATTTACGATATTGCGACCTGTTAGTTAGTTAGTTAGTTAGTTAAAACCAGACCTTGAAGAACATCAAGATTCTACGCCCACTTTGAAGCATTTTACCTTTAAATCACCATGTCCAGATTTTCATCTCAATTAGATCAAGTTTGGAGTCAATTTAGTCCTTTTTAACAAGACTCATCTTGACCTTTCAATGAGAACCTGTTGTTGAGAATTCCAATAACGACACCAAATTAAGGCGGAATTTATATGCAATTCAAGTTACTATGTTTTAGACTGTATTCTAAGGCGAGAATGAGCGTGGAGGCTGTAAACAATTATCGTGCTGATTTACTTGGTAACTCGGTACTTTAACTTGGATGTATTACCTACAGTACAGAATTAACTCGGTACTTTAACTTGGATGTATTACCTACAGTACAGAATTTCAATAAAGCAACCCAACATCTATTACCATGATTACCTCGATCAGTGAACGTTTTGTTTTCACAATTCGTTGGAAAATTTACTTTAATCAGGATAGACTCGTATGTGATGTATTACCTACCGCATTACACTAAAGAATCTGCACCTCTGGCATTACAAATCAGCATCTATACCTCTATTTGTAGACATTTTGTTTCCACAATTCGTCTTAAATTTGCTGGAGAAACGAAGGGGTAACCTTAGCTTGAAGTTGTTCCTTATGTTTATGTTTGGATAGCAATCAAACAGTCCTTTGTAAAAAAAGATTCACTGTTCATGTAATACTTCACCAAACTGACTGTTTTAATGAAATTGAGAAGGAAAGTACGCGACGTTGGATCTGTACTTTATGTTCAAGAAATAGTTCACATTTCATGTGGATCTTGTTACCATGTTGGTTACTGTAACATTCTTCTAAAAATACCATAACAAGTTGGTGACTTAATAGCACTGCTTTATCTTCTTTTTGGAAACCTACTCTAAAACATTGGGTGCAGGTCGGTATTCCGACAAATATTACTCCGACAGTTTTTTTTCCTATGACAGTTTTTTTTCCCCGACACTTTTTATGTCCGACAGTTTTTTTTCTCCGACATTGTCGGAGAAACCGTCTGTCGGAAAAAACCTGTCGGATCAATTACCTGTCTTAATATTGAACTGTCGGAACAAAAACCTTTCGGAATAATTCCCTATCGGATTCTTTTTTTGGAACAAAAACCAGTCGGATAAAAGAACTGTCGGAATAAAAAACTTCTCATTCAAATGTATTTCGGGCAAATGACCTCTCGGAGAAAAAAAAATGTCGGATCAATAACCTGTCGGAATACCGAACTGTCCGCAAAGAATTACCCCCCCCCAAAAAAAAAAAAAACACGATTTACAATCAAATATTTCCCCTATGAAGCATGTGTTTCTTTTTGCAAGGTGTGAAAACAGATTCAAAATCTTCACTTAGGGCCAAATTATAATCTTTTTTTTATTTGGTGAAAATGTTTGGTGATTTATAGCACCAAATATCCGTTATTAATTAGAAGATATATTGGAATTATATTACTAGATTATAAAATAACAAAGACTTGTTACACAAAATATTTGGTAGCTCAACATTGCTCAAAAAGAATTATAATTTGGCCCTTATCCATTTGATTTACACCTTCGAAATTTCTGACGACTTTTCAATTTCACGATTATGTTGGTAGTTTGGAGATTTGCAAATGGAATTTATTGTTGTTTGATCTTGTTATAACACACGTTATTCTTAAGGGAGAACATTTTACAAGAGGAACACACAGTAACAGAACTGCATTATGACCGTGACAAGATGGTGAAAAAAAAACACCACTGAACATTCTGATGAATAGCTCACAGTCATACTTGGTCGCGCTGCAAGCTGACAAATCTCTTGCAAGAAATGTTGACATACAAAAGTGCTATAAGAAATTTTGAAGCTTTATCGTGTCTGAAAGGGGAAATGACAACTCATAGCTAACTAGAATTTATATTGCACTTTATTGAAATAACAAGATGACTGATGAATGCAGCGTCAGATGATAAATATTTGTAGGAAATATTTGTGACATGTTATTGATAGAAATTTGGGGAGCTCTTTATGTTGGAAAAATGAACAAGGTGGGATTTAATAAAAGTGTCGTGGTATGATTTTGTAAAGCTGAGCTATATATTTTACTGGCGATGAAAGCACGACATTACGAAAACAATCCATGCAGTTATTCTCAATTGTTGGTTCAGCTATTTAACTTGTCACTGATTATGTAGTGACTGTTCTACTTATGGAAAATTGCACCAGTTGATGATAAATTAAATAAAATGACTTCTCATATCATTTTTGCATCCGGTAATAAGGTGACATATTAAGAGTTAGAGTGGATAGTCGATGTGAAAGTTAACTTTGTTATAGACCACTTGATAAGAAATAACATTAACCCTTAGTACTCTAGTCGTCTTCAATGTCTTGTCGTAACCTTTATGTGTTCTATTTACTACGTTACGTTTTATGTTGTTTCATTAATATATTTAAAGGACAATTCATGATCCACTTTTCATCCTCAAAGTCACCTCTATCAAAATTGAGTTAAGTAGCGAGAAAGGAAGACTATTGACTTCGAACATATTGAACTGAATGTTATCATTAATTTTATTTGTCAAATATTTCACATTTTATATTTTCATTCTGAGAATTTGCTCTATCTAATATTATATACTTATTATCAAAAAAGACCACATTTGCAAAATGGTAAGTACTTAATAAGTAGGAACAAACCATAACTAATTTGTATTAACAATGTGAAAATAGAATCAAAATGGAAACGTGTATAGGTACAAGAACGGCGAATGAGCCTTATTTTGAACTTTATATATTTTTAATTCATTCACCACGTTCACCAGCCAAATTATACAGAAAATGGTTTTTTTTTCGTTTTTAAATAAATGTTGTCACTGAATTTGTTTTCACCATTAGTAAAGGTTAGAAATAAGAGTCAGATTACAATATGAATGTCACCGAAGCCAATTCGCTATTTTTATAGACCTATCTTGCAATCTAGCTCATGATGAGAGTGTTATATGTCACGTTCTTCGTAGTCATAGCGTTTCCATATGTATCACTTTGAATTTTGTTATTCTTATTGCACTCTCAGAAATCTGCCATCCAATTGTTTGATTAACAGGTTAATTTACTAATTAAAACAGGCTAATAATGAAGCCATGCTAGCACCATCTTATGCGAATAGCAGCATAAGAGTAGCTCATTCTAAACATAACATTTATACTATTGGTTTCAAAAGCAATCAAATTTTCAAGACTATTCACTAGACGTTAAAATAGAATTATGAATTGTTACATAGCAAAATGTTTTCACTTTCTTCAATAAATGGGTGTCCCAGAAAAAAACAACCCTTACAATCTGTGCGTGTAATTTTCTAAAGTTTAACGGAGGAAAAAATGAAGTTTCATAAAAACGTGCTACATAAACTTTTATTATTAGCTAGTATGTCAAGTATCATGGAACCACAAAAGTTATGAACACCACTATTCTTATATTTTTATACAAGAACTTTCAAATTTAGCATGTAAAAGAATAGGAAGAGCTGTCAAACAAGTGCCTGTCCTGCCCTATTTGAGGCAACGATTCGAATTAAGTTGCTTAATTACTTCGAGGAGCAACTCGGGGAAGCCTAAAATTGACATAAGAGATAATTTCAAGGATCTTTGTAATTTTTGTTATTGCATTGGATAACGTAATATACATAACGTAATATACATTTTGATGTTTTTCCATCAGTTAAATTAAGATGATCACATACATTGCTGGTTATTTTGGCTAAACATGGTCAGGGGATTAAGGCCTATGCCTTGATATGCATAAAGGTAGTCTAGACTCTTGCATATTTTAGATTTGGTGATAACGTAATATACATGCTTAAAACGGACACAATAAATTTTGGAATATAATTGTTTTTAAAAGCCAAACTTACGACCAAACATTTTTAATGTTATGACTTTCAAATGTACACATATGTTAGCCTTCGAGTTGCGCAAAAAGTGTTATGATTACCGTTCAGTATGATCTTAGGAATCGAGATACTACATGGATAACGTAATATACACTGATTTCGCGGAAACCTTATACTTGTTTCTGGTGGCTTACCAGGAAATCCAACTTTCAAAATTGATAATTATCTTATATTATTGATGCATTTGGAGAAATAAATCACACGGGCATGAACAAGAAAATGTTTTTTTATGATGTATCTATCACTATAAAATAGATGCCTCTTGCAAAGACATGCCATTTTTGCCTAATTTGGTGTCTTCTTGAAGCAAAATGACCAAGATAACGGTAAACAAAGTATGGAAAACTATATATGTCCACGTAGAGCTCACCAAGTACTACATGAATATGAGTATTTTTACTTATTTAAAGCAAAACACAAGAATTTTCAGACCAAAGAACGAAATATGGCTACTGGCGCCATTTTCGTGAGAATGGCCGTTAGATAGGATGTAAGGATAACATTATACATTCCATGAATTGATCTTCAGTGAGATGCTGAGCCGTCTGGTCGGATTTCATGATTATTGGTCATAAAAGCAGGGTCTTTCTGAATGAAAAACTGCGTCACCTTGGAAAATGTATCATATCTGCTTTATTTTTTCATCATTTTTTATTTTATTTTTTCGGTATAGTTGTAAGATAGCATGCACATAATGATTAATATAATTAAACGTTGTTACGGTTGAGTGAGCAGATCAAGAACAATACTCAATATATTACCCCATCTTCATTCAACGTGAACTTATAAAACCTTGAAATCGGACCAGGACATTTTACATTCAAATATTTGAAGCATAACCTTTGTTATAGAATAGTGATTGGAATGAAACAAACTTTATGAACCTGTTTCATTGGCTATAAAATGGCACATTTAAGTATTTTCTGACTATCAGGTAGCCAAAGTTTTTTTTTGGGACGCACTGTATACACCTAAATTAATTTTCATGGTATAAACCTTTTACACTTTCATTCATCAAGAACCTTTTTTCCAACTGGCAAACCTTTTTTTATTCATGTCAGATAAGTGAACGTTATCAGTGGTTACTACATATTGGGACTAACGAACCTTATTTTATTTTTGGACTAGATCGTTTTTTAAACTAGCGAAACTTCGGATTTGCTGTCCCAATTATTTTTTATTAGATCAAAATGTCGAGTTGGCAAAAGTCCTCTCAGGAAAACTATTATATGCAGTAACTAGAGGGATAATGTTATTTTTGCCATTTGGCTTTGAGCTAAAACATTCTCAGTAATTTTTTAATACAATACAATAATTTCACTGTTTTA
The DNA here is from genome assembly GCA_000969725.1 of Ophiothrix spiculata. Taxonomy (NCBI): domain Eukaryota; kingdom Metazoa; phylum Echinodermata; class Ophiuroidea; order Amphilepidida; family Ophiotrichidae; genus Ophiothrix; species Ophiothrix spiculata. Next base: position 33,845 of record JXSR01S074044.1, on the reverse strand, counting down.
ATACAATTACAGTGACATTAATTTATTACAACAAAAGTCAAAGTTGAGAAATTCTTAAGAATAAGAATTTTATATACGAAGTTATTTCGAATACATTATAATTATTTATTACAATGGTACTTTTTAGACTGTTTTACCATGTTTACGGTAAAAGAAACTAATAGGATTGAATTTTGCACCTATTCATGAAACATTTAAAGAATGAGTCATTGTTTAGGTTGTGGTCTACCTCAAATTTTTGCTGATATCCAGCCTTAGTTTTACCACTAATTAACACCTAGTGTATAGTTGGAATGTCACGGCCACATTGAGCCGTAGGGAATCAGTCTATTTGGTTTAAAAGAGCAAACTTAAACGCAGTCTTCAAGAGGCGGTAGTCATATGTGTGTAAACTCTATGTTGGTTTAAGTTGATTAATTTAGTCAACAAAGGAGTCTACTATTTTAGTGACCACATGTGCGTTTTGTTAAAGAAGGTAAACACCTTCCAGGTAAATTAGTTCCAATCAGTTCTGCTTATTAACTCCCCGGTGCATAAAGTGTATGTATACATCGCTGCAAATTAGAATGGCTGATATGGGGGAAATTTTGTAACAAACAGCGGATTTACAAACACAATTTGGTATGTTGGTCGCGAAAATATCATTGATAGGAAAAGGGCTTTTCGACGCAATGTATCAACTGGAAAGTCGGCACAGCAATTTAATCATGACTACGGTGTAAACGTTGTTTCCTATCAGAGATTTTAAGTAAAACATTGAATGGATGGCGAACTTGAGGATTGTTTCTGTGAGGAGAAAAGGCACCGTCGACGTCACAATCCAATTGCACCGTTTTCATCATCATTTTATGTGAACATCGTCTTGTTTTTAGAAGCTAACATTTTTGAATGGATGAACAATTTTGAGATTTATTATTCCTCAAGGAATTTGTAAAGTACATATGTGATATCGAACTGAATACTACGGTTTTAAAGCACTTTTCAATTAGCTGCTAGGAGGAATCTTGTCTAGATTTTCATCTAAAATAGATTTAGTCTAGAATCATTTTTGGTACTGAATTCATTAGATTCAACTGAACCATAATTTCAATGAGAAATTAGTGATGAGACTGTCAAAATGATACTGAAACGCCATCAAGTTAATTCGATAGGATTTTATGTATATATTCAATTCAAGTCACTGACTTGCAGACCTCCGACGATTAAGAGACACGAGGCAGTCAACATCTTTAAGCCGTGTTAGCAGAGAATCTAATGTTGGATATGTACAGTTTGTTATGTTTAATAACCTACAGGACAATTGAGCTTCAGCACCTTCGGGATTAAAAATGAGCATTTGTTTCAGAAACCAGTGAATATATTTTTGGTTTTGTTTCCACAATTCGTCTTAAATTTGCTGGAAAAAAGAGGAACATAGCTTGAAGTTGGAACCGATGTTTGGTATTGTTTTAAAAGCTTACACATACTTGGTGAATGTCATTTGAGTGCTTTGAAGTAAGTTCAACATGTTCAAGAAAGAGTAAACATTTAATTTGTATCGTGTTACTGCAAAAACAGCCTCTAAATCCCCACTCATCCATTGGATTTACATCTTTTGAATTTCATGCAACTTTTGATTTCACAGATTTGTTTAATGTTACCAGTTTGGAGATTTGCAAATGGAATTAGGCGTTGATTAATATTGTTATCACTTCTTAGTCTATGGTTACCATTGGATATTACGGAAATCTGTGAACTTTCGGCGAGTGATGACATGCTACGGTTGTGACAAGATAGTGAAATAGTTTGAATAGCTAACACTTAATATATTTGGTAGCGCTGCCAGCTGATAAATCTCTTGTAAAAAATTCCTGACATATATTTGAAACAAATTTTGAAGCTTCATCGTTTCTGAAAGGAGAAATGACAACCTATTATAGGTAACTAAAATTTATATTGCGTTTTATTGTAATAACAAGATGACTGATGAATACAGCATAAGATGATGAATATTTATGGTAAATATTTGTGACATGTTAGTGGAGAAAAATCTGGAGACCTTTTTTGGTCTGTGAGAAAAATGAACAAGGCGGAATTTAATAAAATGCCATGATATGATTAAGTAAAGTGGAATTATATTCATCAGTGATGAAACCACAGCGTGACTAGGAAATACATTTCACAGTTTTTGCTTAGAGCTTGTTGATTGCGTAGTGACTGTTCTACTTATGGGAAATTGCACCAGTTGATGATAGACTACATACAAAATGGCGGAGTTACCATGGTTATTGAAGATTGCTCATCTAAAAGGGATGCTTGTAATTCTCATGTCGTTTTTACACCAGGTAATAAGGTGACATATTTTTCATGTTTGTATTGTAGTATTAGAGTGGATAGTCGATGTAA
>JXSR01S074044.1:0-30865 GCA_000969725.1 Ophiothrix spiculata | reverse complement strand
ATTTCCCAATTTCCAATAAATGCTTAAATTTTGACATCTTCTTTTAACATCGTTTCTTGAAAGATTACTCTAAATATCTTTCAACGCTTGATCTGATGTGTGTTTGTTGCAGTTCAATCAATGTGCTTTATCTATTACGTCCTAAATAGGGTTTTTTCCCTCTAAATCAACAAATTTCCCAATTTCCAATAAATGCTTAAATTTTGACACCTTCTTTTAACATCGTTTCTTGAAAGATTACTCTAAATATCTTTCAACGCTTGATCTGTAAACATAATAGCTCATATAAGCCTCGTCATCGAAAGTTGAGAAGAATGCTCTTATTTAACCCACTCACTCCTGATCAATATTTACAACGACACGTGAGTACATTGATCATGGGGTTATTGACTTTGAACATTTTGATCTTATCATTTTATATTTCCATTCTTTTTGCAATCAGCTCGGAAAACTATAGAATAGAATAAAAATGGGAACATGTATCTAGGTACAAGAACGGGGAATGACCCTGATTGTGAAAGTTATGTATTTTCAATTCAGTTAACATGTTCACCATCCAAATTGCACAGCATTTTTTTTTTTTTGAAGTGTAGTCAAATTGTTTTCTCCATTTAAGAAGAGTTAGACTTACTACACTCAGATTTCAATATGAATGTCACCATAGTCGATTTGCTATTCTTATATATCTTGCAATTGAGCTCATAGTAAGAGTGTCGCATATCAATATCATCGTTTTCAATTTCATTGTATGTCATGGATCACAATGCCCTTAGTCATAGCTTTTTTATGTTTCACGTAATGTTATTGCACTCCTAGAAATCATATTGTTTGATTAACATATGAATTTGTTACTAATTTTTGAGAAATGAAACCATGCTACGTAGCACCATTCTATGCGAATGGCAAGTTAGCTCATTTTACGAGGGGGTATCAAAAAGTTTTAAAGATCACCAAGAAGAAAAAGAGTTACTCCGCTAACCATGTAAACTAAATGGAGAAATCAAAGATATGTGACGTAATTAAATCCCTATACTTGAGGTTTACGGCCCAGTAATTCTATGATGACACACCCACATTTAAAATGTTTGATACCATGGTAAAGGTAAGAATATCTTCTTTCCATTGGTATTAAAATTATGAAAATCAGTCATAAAATGATGTCATAACGACGTGATAAAGCATGGCCTACCTGAAAATGTTAATTTTAGCAAATTACAATATATGGATTTTTTGGCTAACAGAGGACCTCTACTAATAAGTCGGTCTGTGAACAATAGGTTTTAAGTATGCAAAATGTGTTACTTTGCACAGTGGCTATGTAAAGATGACTTAATGGTCACATAATAAAATTAATCTCCTGGCTGTATTCCCGGGGGGGGCACTCAAATTTGAAAGTGGTAGGTATGTCAGGCGCGAAGCGCCGAAATTGGGGGCAGGTGAACTGATTTTCTGTAAAAAAATGGACCTTTGAAACCGATTTTGGGGGTCTAATGAACTGAAATTTTGGCCAAAAATAGCCTCCTGAACTGAAAATTTTCGCATTTCCTGAGCAATTTATGCAGTTGGAGCTAAAATTTTGTAGTTTTTTTAAAAAACGGGGTCAAAAGAACTGAATCACGCTGAAAATGGGGATCTAGTGAGCGGCCTGGCGGCCTGAAAAAGGGGGTCTTGACCGCCGGACATATATATCCTGTCCACATATGTGAGTGCCCCCCCCCGGGGCTGTATTTCTTCTTGGTGATTTTTAAACCTTTTTGATACCCCCTCGTAAATACAACATTTATAAGATTTATCATGTTTAAATGATGCGTTTAAAAAGCAATCAAATCTTCAAGATATTTAGTAGCGAATGATAATAATAAAGTTAACACGTTTTTAAATAAAAAATGTATTCCCTTTTCTTCAATGAACATCTGAATTAAAATGTCATTATTTTATGAACATTTATATTATGAACCTTTTACACTGTCATTTCATCGCGAAACTTATTCATGTTATTTTGTCGCACTGCTAATCTAATTTCATTTCGGACAAGTGAACCTTATTACATTTTCTGCCTGGCGAACCTTTTTTCTAGCAAACCAAATTAATCTTTCGAACTAACAAACGTATGTCCTATATGAAAATATTGCAAGATCATCTTAAAAGAAAAACTATATGTAGTATTTAAATAGTTATTTTTGTTATTTTTGCCGTTTGGTTTTGAGGTAAATCATTCTCAATAAACCCTTTGATACAAATAAAGTGACCTTAATAGCAAGTTCCCGGTTATTACAATAAAAGTCAAAGTTGAGAAATTCTGAGATGTATTCAGGCGACAAATTTGAACTTTAAAATGCATTTTATAATCCGATTTAATGGAGAGATCAAGCGAAATTAATTTCAATACATTATATTTAGTACAATGGTACTAGTTCGAGGCAAAGGCAACGCACTGAGTAAATCTGAGCGTGTAGAGAGTGGTTCAAGTTCAGTGAATTGCACTTTTAAACACTCTTGGCATGTTATAATAACGGTTTGCAATAAACCTCTTTTAGGTTTATAAATGTCAAACATTTTAATTGAAGAAAAACATCTTTGAACAAATCCAGGAAACAATGTTGCACTAAAATGATTGAATATTTTATTTATTGTAGGTAGCATATATTCTTGCTTGTTTCAGTGTTAATTGTAACCATCCTTCATAGATATAGTGAGAACTGTTTAACTTCATGATCTTCAAATATGGTTATTACATTTTAAATATTATTATTTGATTAATTTTTCTTTAAGCACAAAGGTACAACACACTTAACGTGGTCATGTAATAATTCAAATACACCTTTTTTGAGTCATTAGTAAATCACGATATAGTACAGGACTACAACTTAGTTAAAAAGTTAAAAAGTTAAACTTCGGATTCTACTATTTTCGTTAAGTTTTGTCCGTCAATGCAATGTTGCTTGTTAGTCTTGGGATATGCCTGGCACACTAGTCCATGCTAAATCAACCCTAGGAAAATGTGTCCTTACAGGAAATAAATCACATTTTTTTCTAGTATCTGTTACCAACATTTGTAATTAATGGATCATTTTTTGTGTTTGAAATCAGTACTTAGAAAAACGACGACAATAACAACTTAGTTCTTAGCAAAGGATAAACACCTTATGATGCAAACAAAATAGTATTGATTCTTGGTTATTCCGATTTTAAGTAGTGAAGGGACTATTTGGACAGCAAAATTACTCAATATAAAAATGTGATTCTATCTTTTACGATGATTAAACATTTAGCAAAATATATCTTGCTGTAGTACTTTCATCAATAATCGAGTAAACACGGTTGAAAATTACATTCAACGAGAAAGAATCGTGACTACTATCTTTTTTCCTTAAGCTAATTCTATCAATTCGTATCCTAATTTGCTTTTTTATGTTAAAAGAAATTAATAATTGATTTTTACGCCTATTCACGAAAAGTTTAAAGAATGAGTCATTGTAAAGATTGTGGTCTACCTCCATTTTTGCTGATATCCAGTCGCTGTTTGAACAATAACTGACACCTAGTATATTATTGAAATGTCACGGTCACAATGAGCCGCAGGGAATAAGTCTATTTGGTTAAAAAGAGCAAACTGAAACACAGTCTTCAAAAGTCGATAGTCATTTGTATGTTAACTCTATGTTGGTTTAAGTTGATTAATTTAGTCAACAAAGGAGTCTAAGGTTTTAGTGACCACATGTGCGTTTTGTTAAAGAAGGTAAACACCTTCCAGGTAAATAGTTCCAATCAATTCTGCTCATTAACTCACAGGTTAAATTGTATACATCACTGCAACTTAGTATGGAGGACATATTGTATCAAACGCAGGATATCTATACGCATGTTGGTCGCGGAAATAACATAAGATTGGCGAATGAGTTCTTCTACACCTTGAAATTGGATGAATAATTTATAATGTATCAGCTGTGTAGTCAGTCAGCGCAACTATTTAATCACGGCTCCGATGTAAATATTGTTTCCAATTCGGAGGGTTGGTGAATTATTGAACGGTTGGACGAACTCTGGGATTTTTATTTTCTTTGAGGAAAAAGTACAGTCTACGTCACAATCCAATTACCTTTTACGTTTATCATCCTGTTTTACACATCATTTTCTGTAAACATCGTCTTGTTTGTAGAAACTAACATTTATGGATGAACAATTTTGATATTTATCATCTTTCATGGAAAATAAAAAGTGCATGCGACATCAAACTGAGAACTGCACACGGCTTTTATAGCATTTTGCTTTCAAAATGTGTTAGGAAAAATCTTATCTAGATTTTCGGCTAAAATACGTAGATCAAATTTGGGATTAATTTAGTCCCAATTTGGAATTAATTTAGTCCCAATTCACAAGATTCATCTTGACCTTGCAATGAGAACTCGCTGATGAGACTTATAAGATGATGATACGCCACCAAACTAAGAGTACTATGGCGGAGTTTGTATAAAATTCCAGTTTTCGAGACACGGACTGCAGACGAGAAGGAGCGTATACGATCCAGTCAACATATTTTTTTAGTTCTGTAACAAGTGCCTGTGTATTTTAAAGAATCATCGTGCTGATTCACTTTAATCAGGAGAGACTAATGTCGGATGTATTACCTGCAGCATATAATTAGAATTACAAATACACGTGTAAAGCATCCGTATTTCTGGCATTAGAAATAAGCATCTATAATACCTCTGTTAGTGAACATTTTGTTTTCATACTTTGTCGGAGAAAAGAAGAGGAAACTATAGCTTGAAGTTGCTACTTAACTGATGTTTGGATAACAATCAAACCTCCATTTTATTGCTTTAATTGGTGAATGGAAACACGTGACCTTTGAGTGCTTTGACATATATTCAATAACATTTAATATGAATCGTGTTACAGAAACACTTTACCTTTGAATACAGCATAACACATTGGTGACTTAATAGCTTTACTTGGATTATTTCCGTTTGAAAAAAAAAAACGATCTACAGTAATCACCCAAAGCGATTTGCAATTGAAATCTCCTCTAGAGAGCATACACTTCCTTTTTTCTCGCAAGCTGTCAAAACAGACCCTAAATCCTCACTCATCCATTGGATTTACACCTTTGAAATTTCTGGCGACTCTTCGATTTCACGGTTTTACTTATGTCACCAGTTTGGAGATTTGCAAATAGAATTCAGCGTCGATTGATCCTGTTATAACTTGCTTAGTCTATAATGGTTAAAACATAAGGGAGAAAATATTATACGAGATGCATACAACGGGAATCTGTGAATTTATCACAGAATAGTGACACACTACATAGTCGTGACAACATAACAAATACTTGGTCGCGTTCCAAGCTGATAAATCTCTTGTAAAATATTTCTGACATGGTTTTGCTGAGAAATTGTGCATCTTTATCGTGTTTGAAAGGAGAAATGATAACCTGTAGCTAACTGGAATCGATATTGCACTTTATTGTAATAACAAGTTGACTGATGAATGCAGCGTCAGATGATACATATTTGTGGAAAATATTTGTGACATGTTATTGGTGAAAATTCTGAAAGCTATTTATGTTAGAAAAATGAACAAGATGGAATTTAATCAAAGTGTAGTGATATGCTTTACTGTTACATTATAGTTGGCAATGACGAGGAAAGTCAAGAATTGTCAGAGTTCAGAGGTGTCGATATTAGATAGCTTGCCTGTGATTGTTTGTTGACTGTTCTACTTATCACTGCTTATGGGAAATTGTTTCACCAGTTGATAATAGACTTAACATAATGGCGGCGTTTCCATGGTTACTAGAGATTGTTCATCTACATGGGTTGCTTGTAATTCTCATGTCTTGTTTACACCAGGTACGATGTTCATGTTGTAGCGTTAGAGTTAGAGAGTTGATAGTCAATTTACATCTAAAGTGCATAATCAATGTAAAAATAACATTAACCCTTACTCCGCTTGTCTTTTATCTGTGTACGTCTTTTTCAATATCACGTTTATTGCTTTGCTCGTTAATGCACATTTTGAAACATATTTCTTCATCCAACATTTTGATATAATTCTTTAATACTTATTATTTTTTGCTTCATCATTATCTTATCATTATCATCGCACTTCCTGGCTATATTAGGAATGAGCCTTATTATAGTTGTCAAAGAATAGTTAACAAATACGATGTGGCATTTGCTGATCGAAATAAACCCTCTGCTACATATGCCATTGAGACAGTAGTCACAGTACTCAGGCGCCATACTTTAAAAATATCTTTTTCAAATCAATCTTTACACTTGACGCACTTAATAGATTGAATTTTGAACACGCACACTGAATATCTAGTATATAGTCACTTTGTCAACATGCAGCGCAATTACTTGAACCATAAAGTTTTAAAAATCTATGAAAATACAATATCTTTATAATATTTCCAGCGGTAAGTTGTTCTAACATTTTTTTCACATCAATTCACGATGATACAGTTCCTCATCGGAAGCGTCACACTCTTCTTAAAAGCCAGTCTATGGTCGGTCATTTGCAAATTTTGTAAAATGGGTTTTCTTAATTCAACTATTAGAATGCTTCAATGGTGGCATCATTTTGATTTAAAATGAAGTGAAATTTCACGAATGACTAAACTTAATATTAAAGATGTATGTTTGTGATCGATTGATTGCAAATGTTTGATTGAACTTTTAGAATTCAACCCTTCTAATTTTACATAAATAAATTGCGTTATTTTAGTTGTAATTTAAAAGAACCAAAACTAAAAATACGTCTTGTTTTGAATATTTTACTAAGTATTTTAAGCACAAGATTTCGGCTAGTTTTTGAAAGGTTTGCACAAGTTTTAGTTTCATTATGAAATATTATTACCCTAGGCCTTTTAATTTTCTTCTTGTTTGTCAGAATGATTATTGGAATTTTGAGTGATGTGCCAGGGATACTCAACTCATCAATCGGCCTGCATACCAATATAGCTCAGATCCCAAGAAAGACAATGATGCGTTACTCTGCTGTTACATGTATCTCAAAATAAAAATGGCAATCAGAACTATCATCTAAATGAATGGTATCTTGTCATAATTTGCTCAAGTGTATGTCTTTAATACGTAACAAGTAGGTCCGACAATTGATTCATTTTGTGAAGATTCTACATTCCAGCCGGTAGCAATATTCAGTCTGACTGGTCAAGATGGGTAGTAGTTGATAGGAACAGGTCATCTATATACCATGCATGTAGACTTTCTGAAAATATCTTGCGGGTTCTTGTGAAAGATTATACCACTGGACAGAATACAGGGATTTGTCTCATATTGGTATAACTAAAATAGCATGCTACGGGCAAAATTCTGTCGGACTGGTCAAGATAGTTGAATCTAGATATGTACAGGTCAGCGGTAGACCCCACAAGGTATCTCAATACTAGAACTAGAGTTTGTCTGTAACGTATGTTCGCGGATCAAACTACTTGAATACATAATACACATTGGACGCATTAGAAACGAACTGGTACACATTGCATACTGAGGCTAACGATGATGACCAAATTACCTCAGACCAAATGAATCGAATGTCACAAATGAAATTAAACAAATGAAATTAAATTTATGTTATAACTTTTTAACAATTTATAACATGCAAGCAAGATAAATATATGCAGAAAAAAAAACCCACAGCAACCAACCAACCAAACAAACAACAAACAAGAAGAGTACTATATGTATTTGAATATAACGGTTAGATAAAATCAGAAATTATCATGTCTTCACAAATAAATGGAAAGATACCCTTTATCATTGTCTGGTCCATATGAAAAGTGTGATGAATTTTTGATAAATTTTGAATACACACAGATCATTTGTCGTGATCCGTAGGTTTTGCCCATTTCATGATGGCTAATGGTACTCCTGCATTCAATATTCCGTCAAATAAACTCGCCTGTGGCGTTAAGGTGGAAAAAATCGAAAATGTATGAATGAATAACTATATAAGAGAGAAAAGTAATCTGGATGTCTTTACTGCCTTGTACGTGTTTTCATTAAAACAGGAACAAGACAACAGGATTTCTTTGAATAACTGAAGTAAAATACTGCCTCTTTCAAGAATAAGTTGTAGATGATTTTGTTTTCATACATGTTTGTGCTATATTTTTTAAGTTTCGGCTATTTATATAGTCATACCTTGATAAAACATAATCTTTCATTTGATTCAATACCAATTTACACCGACAAACTATTGCACCGAAAAAGTCATGTGCTCAGACCAAGTTCAGAACACGTTTATGATGTGTTCCAACATGTTCAAATGTTTTAGGATGTGCTAATAATACAACTGGTTAAAAACGGGGTTTAAGGTGTTCTAGATATGTTGTTTTCAGAATTAAGAAACATGAACAAACTTATTCAGAACATGCTCAAAATCTGTTTACAGAAATTGCGTTCTCCATTTTATGCCGTCTGGAAACCTCGAATTTGGAAGTTGGAACAGCATAAGATAAGGTTCAGCTTTAAGATTGACTGTATTTCTTTATCATAAACATATTGTAGAATAGTGAATTGGATGTATCAGAAACATAAACAACAATAATTTTGAATAGGCAAAGCCAAGTAGCTAACCTTATCTATGTAAGTCTACTTTTCTTGTTTCAATTTCAGGCATCCATGGTAACCACTGATTGTCAAGTTGGGGGACGGACTTTTTCTAGAGGGGAATCATTTAACATATCTTGTAAAGAAAGGTGCCTTTGTTTAGGAATACAATATGGATGTATCAATTCTTGTTCAGAGGAACAACGTGTACCATCTCCAGAAGGCTGCAAAGATCCTCGCCTTATTGATGTCCCCGGTCAATGCTGTAAACAGTGGATATGTGCCGGAAATGTGAACTCTGGAGATAAGGATAAATATGATAAAGGTAAACTTAATACGTAATTAACATGATTAAGTTGAATAAGTTTCTTGTTCTAAAAAGAGTGAATTCAAAGAGCAACATTTTTGGTTACAAAATGAAACAAGAAATAAAGAGTGCCGTCGTATCAGTTGGAAAGCTGACAAATAAATTTAAACTGAATGTTAATAACTCCATGCATGATAAAAGCTTTTTGGCTGCTGTTTTAAAGTGCAATGATAAGTTATAGCATGTTGAAATATTTGCATTATTGCAACGGGAGAGAGAGGAAAAGATAAAGATATAAATAATAATAATAATGATAATACACTGCATTTATAAAAGCGCCAGATACGAAAATCCCTAAGCGCATACAAGAATTAGGTATTCAAACATGCTACAGAGTTGTTCATCGCTAATCAACAACGATGCATCCATGCGTCTGCGTATTTTTTATCGCGCGAGGGTGGCTTTAGCCACCCGAGTGTGATAAAAATACGCAGACGCATCGGATGCAGAGTTGTTGATTAGCGATGAACAACTCTGTAGCATGTTTGAATACCTTTCAACAACGAAAATCTTCCTGAAAACGTATAATTAAATTAAATGTTTTCAATTTAACAGATACTCATCTCAATAAAAAAATACTTTGAAGAATCTGAAACAAAATGCTAGTTTTTAAATGATTGTTGCTTTGTCGTTTTTAACTGTTCCCAAGCGCCAGTCCTTGCACGTACTCAAATTCCCGACGTGTGATGAACAGTGCGCCGATTTATGTGCACTGCGTAAACGCACCTCCGTGTACTCTGTACCGGGCGTGACGCGCTTATTTGAATATCAACTGTGGATTCATCACAAATCAACAACGGTACGCTCCTGTATAAGGAGATACAGTGAGTTGTTGAACAAAGTATCAATAGGCCCCAACATACAAATACATGAACATTATAAACAAATTCATACAGAATATATCACAAAGCTTAAAACTACATATGAAAACGACCATCAAAATTAAGTTGTTAGATCGTATTGCAGCCTTTCTCGAGAAGTTGAACTCTGTAGACCTCTATTCTCTTTTAGAATTATCAACCAATGATTATTATGCAAATTGTGTTCACCAAAATCTTAATTTAATTGAAACAATTTCATTGCCTCTTTATTATCTTTTCTACATATTTAGCTATGGAGGCTGCCTCTTCAACATATCATCCACTTAGTCTGAGTGTACTTTTCTTAATAGTCGTTTGATGTTTACGACAAGTTGTGACATCATCAAACAATGGAACACTGTGGTCAATGTCGCTGTTAGTCTCATAATCTTATGAAATTTAAATATAACTAACAATAGAAAACATAAAGATACAGTTATTCAAAGTTGCCAATAGACTTAAAATAATGTCGATTTGAACGTTTCTGTATTAACCAATTGCTTTTCACATCGTACAAAGCAAAAAAAGTGAGCTTTAAACAACACTGAAAAAGGTAGAACAGGCGTCTATTCTTGACAAATTCAAGATGACCAATGCGCAGTAAAGATGACTAGCGAGGCGCCTGCGCTTCCCGCTTGCTCGCTAGTTGAGCCTAAGCTCATCAATCCTTGACTTTGAGTGGTTCTGACCTTTGAAGGACTTCGAAGTAACTTCGAACCAACCTGACCACTAAAACATCCTCCCACGGGTCAGAGATATTTGTGGCGCAGGTTTGGTGTAGTTAATGGTCAAGGAATAATGGGTCAGGCGCGTGAACTTAGTGACACCAAGATAACCTAGATGACCATAAACCTGACTTTCCTCTCTTAATTTTTTTTGATTACACCAAATGACCTTTGACCTTCATTGATCTCAACCTGATCCCACCAGCGCATTCTCCGGGGTGACTGCTGTTCAAGATGAAGATTTGGTCAATGTGGGGTTAAAGATTTAGGAGTTTTGACCATGACCTTAAATGTCCAGATAACCTCGGATAACCTCAGGTCAACTTTTTATACATTTTCAATATTTGACCTCAAATTGACCTTGACCGGACTCGCTATTCGTGGTCCACATTTTACCTAGGTATAGTCAAGGGTTCTAGAGTTATAAACTGACGACCTAACACACATTTCGTGGATTATAATAAAATAATTCTTATGTACTCGAAAAGAAGGAATCAAAATTAATACTATTTAGATAAGATTGAGCGTTGAGTAGGTGTCTGGTTTCTCTAATTGATCTGCTATCAGTAATTCTTGAAAACACTTTGCTCTCAATCAAACAGCGCTTTGAATAATCTGGTATGTATGCATGCATGTATGTCTGAAGAGGATAGAGCTGGAAGAGTGAAAGAGATGGGTGAGGCGGTTAGACTGTCAATATTCAGAAATGGCGAGAAATACGGAACTTAAAAGGAGAGACAACCGGTCCTTAGACTTTAAAATGTTAAATCAGGAGGACACGGAGCAATGTTGATGTTTACGTTGAGAATAACATGGGAAAGGCTGGAAATAAAACAGTCCTGTCCTGTCATTAGCACATTGAGCCACAGATTGAGTCGATTTTTATAAGGGAGTACCACAGGCATTAATTGAGACCCTTATTAATGGTTTGTACGGTTACCAGAATCATATAATTGTCGATTCTCAACATTTGTGATCTGGGTAACCATAACCAAGTTGGGACAAATGAATAAACATTTTGGTAAATATATGGGTTAAGAAGCATTAAACCATTTTAAAAAGATCAAGTTTTGCATAGTTATGGGAGTATCACAAACATTGAGGAGACCCTTAACGAGGCTTAATTGTCGATTCTGATTTTTTGTGATCTGGGTTGTACAATGATGTATAACACTCCATAATCAAGTTCTGCCAAATGTATAAATGTTCTGGTAAATATATGGAAAAAAACGCAATGACCCTCTTTAACTCAAAACAGTTTTGCAAAGATTGTTGTTATATTTTGTAACAAGGTATTGCATACCGAGACATATTATTCTAACTTCGTTCATCTCTTTTTTCTTCTTTGAATTCACAGGTGGTTTCAAAGGCAAGTGTCCCTTTAGTATCATGACTCAGCCCTGGTCAGAATGCTCAAAGACTTGCGGAGTAGGAGTGACATCTAGAATTATATCAGATGCAAATTGTGAAATGAGAACCGAGTCTAAACTATGCCATGTAAAACCTTGTCATGATGAGACAAAAAGGTGATAGACTGACTATCACAAATTTGATATACGATCTGAAATTTGACCATTTTGATATCACCTGTCATGCCTTTGGTTATAAAAGAGGAAAGTGTGGAGCATTATGAGAGGAAAGTGTGGAGCATTATATTTGTGGGGCCCATATTTGTCACATGAGATGCAATGAGGACCACAAATCGAGAAGGTTCTGGAATTCCGACGGAATAATTGCTATTTTGGATATGATGGAGAGTTTGGACTTACTATACTAATAATCACTGATAAATTTGAGAATTTTATATTTATCACGTAGATTCACCAGGTAGGCCCTATACACTGTATGCAGCGCCCCAAGAAGGAGCATTCGGACAGGGGACCAACGGCTTAGCATGACTTCCGAACCATGGAGCAATAAGAGTGAAGTTTCTTGCCCAAGGGAACAATGAGACATAAACCGCCGGGCCCGGGGATCGAACCCACAACCACTATCTTACGAGAACCGTGCTCTAACCGCCACGCATAAATGAAACTGGTGCTTGTACAGTTTATATGTGTACCGCCGCGGCAAAAGGGTCCAGTTGTCGGCTCGTACATGTTGCTCCTTGTAGCATATCTAATGTATGGTATTTGTATACATCAGATATGCTACAATAAGCAACATGTAGGGGTCGACAACTGGTCCCTTTTGCCGCGGCGGTACACATATATGGATCAACAATCTCCAAAATTTTCCTGAATGTAGAGTTGACTTTAACAAAACACTAAACTCTGTAAATTCGGAAAGTACTATAATTTGTCTCTCAACGAAATGCAATTTTAGACATCAGAATGTAACTAATGAACAAAATGGTATAAAAGAGTAAAAGTTATGTTACCTTTCACCGCATGCTTATTTTGTACGAATCCAAAGTCTAAGACTAGCGAAACTTTTGATAATATATTTCAGTGAAGCGCGACTGAGATTGCTTGGTAAATTAAGTTCATCAAATTTCAAATAAGAGTTTGTTTCTTCTGTCAGTGAGTCTTGGTTGCACTCAGTCAAAAGCTGTCTTATTGCATTTGTCTGGATAAGAATATTTTATACTTTTATTGCGCTTGAAAATACAAAAAGTAAAAAAGAAGGAAGCTCTTATGTGGTTGGTTGGATAGATGTCCACGCAAGCCATCATGAGTTTCTTAATTCAGACTTTGGATATAACTATTCTGTCCATTTTGCTTTGAAAATAATGGGTTGTGTTTTGAACTTTAAACCTAAAAAGGCGATACCGACTTGAGAATATGTCGCAAAGAACAAATGGGGTTATATTTTTCACAATCGGTGTCAAGTTTATACCACATAGAGTTGTTTTTATACAAAAAATGTGAAGATTTCGTTGGAACCAATCTGCGCAAGATGTTACCCTAAATAGTGTACGTTTGCCACCTTTCCGTGCTGATTTTTATTCCATCTGTATCAACCACATTCCCTCCGTTACAAAAGCGCAGATGTGTAGAAAGAAAATAGGCTGACGTGAAAGCAGTCTACATTAATTCTAACATTTAACGAGTTTTTTTCTGTTGGAATTTGAAAGTTGTTTTTAATTTTGTATTTTTTATAATGTGATGAATTCTGTTGACATCTGTCACAAAGCACTTTTAGATTGATTTTATCTGACGGAATAAAGTACTTGTTAAATATTGAAGACTATGGCTTTAAAGTGTTTTCTTGTCAAATTTAGATTTTCATCTATAGATCAAGTTTGGATATATTTAGTTAACAGTTCAGAAGATTATAAATGATAAATAAATCAAACACTGGAACTTACTTTTGCATTTAGTGACGTTGCGACCATAACCAATGGTCTTCAAGAGGCATCTGAATCCTGGGGATTATCACGTGACAGACGGCTAGTGACGTCACGAAGTGCCCGGTAACACACGTGAGATAAGCAGTAGCGTAGACCCCCTTATTGAGGGTCGGGTTTCATGAATGGGTGTCACGTGATCATCCACAGGATTTAGATGCCTGTTGGAGACCATTGGTTATGGTCGCAACTTCGCAAGTTGCAAAGTAAGTTCCAGTATTTGGATGAATGAAAACATACATCTTCATATTAAATGCAGAAGATTCATCCTGACCATTCAACGAGTAACTCGTCAATAAGAATTTCAATAAGATGATGATACACCACCAAATTAAGTCAGATTTACTAGTTTTTAGAATTCAAATTAAACTAAATTTGGAATATTACACTTTCCTGATTTCACCATACAATATAAAGGCGGAACTCCTAATATTATATATAGAGTCAGTGTGTGTTAAATAATCAATGGATTTACTTTAATCAGAAGAGAAACATGTCGGATGTATTACCTACTGCAATACAATAAAGAATACGCTCCTCTGGCATTACAAATCAGCATCTATACATCAATTAATGAACATGAGCTTTGACCTTTTTAGTCAACAAAGAGCAAACCAATTTTAAGAGTGTAGTAGTTGATTTTCGGACTAGAAATGAAGATATAATATAAAATATGACATCTGTCACAAAGCACTATGAGATTTATTATATCAGACGGAATAAAGTACCTTTATTGAAGACTATGGGTTTGAAGGGTTTTCTTGTCAAATTTAGATTTTATTCTATAGATCAAGTTTGACATTTTTAGTTACTAAGTAACAGTTCAGAAGATTCATCTTGACAAAATTAAAATTTCATTAACATGGTGAAACACCAACACAGATTTATTAGTACATTTGTATATAGAATTTAAATTCAATGAAAATTTGGAATCATTTTAGTCCCAATTCACAATATTCATCTTGCCGTCTCAACGAGAACTCGTTAATGAGAATAAGATGCTGAACCACCATATAACAATGTATTAAGGCGGGTTTATATAGAAAGTTTGATTTTTAGAAAGTTTGATTTTTATAAAAAAATCCTGTAAATTTCGTGCAATATCATTTCTTTTATATTCTTTCTTGTTTTATATCAATTATTGTAATCACCGCTCTCAGATATAGTGATAAATTTTTAGCTTTATAATGCTTAAAATATCGTTATTTGGTTTTGTTAAGCGCAAAGGTACACTCCAGCTCCGCTGGTACTGTTAAATGAGATTTTTTTGAATCATCATTATTAATGTACATTTGTGATATCG
Source organism: Ophiothrix spiculata (assembly GCA_000969725.1). Taxonomy (NCBI): domain Eukaryota; kingdom Metazoa; phylum Echinodermata; class Ophiuroidea; order Amphilepidida; family Ophiotrichidae; genus Ophiothrix; species Ophiothrix spiculata. Next base: position 15,682 of record JXSR01S074044.1, on the reverse strand, counting down.
AACTGAATACTTTTTAAAGCATTTTTTAATTAGATGCTAGGAGAAATCTTTTCTAGATTTTCATCTAAAATAGATTAAGTTAAGAATCGTTTTTGGTACTGAATTCATTAGATTCACCTGAACCATGCAATGAGAAATTAGTGCTGAGACTGTCAAAAGGATACTGAAACGCCACCAAGTTAATTCGAGAGGATTTTATGTACAATTCAAGTCACCGAGTTGCAGACCTCAGACGAGTAAGAGACACGAGACAGTCAACATCTTTTAGCTGTGTTAGCAGAATCTAATGTTGGATATGTATAGTTTTATGTATAGTACCTACAGGACAATTCAGCTTCAGCACCTTCGGGATTAAAAATCAGCATCTGTTACAGTTTCCACAATTCGTCTTAAATTTGATGGAAAAAAGAGGAACATAGCTTGAAGTTGGCACTTATCGATGTTTTGTATTGTTTTAAAAAGCTTGCAAGTTATGTTATACCATACCAAACTAACTGTTTCACATACTTGGTGAATGTCGTTTGAGTGCTTTGAAGTAAGTTCAACATGTTCAAGAAAGAGTAAACATTTAATTTGTATCGTGTTACTGCAAAAACAGCCTCTAAATCCCCACTCATCCATTGGATTTACGTCTTTTGAATTTCAAGCAACTTTTGATTTCACAGATTTGTTTAATGTTACCAGCTTGGAGATTTGTAAATGGAATTAGGCGTTGATTAATATTGTTATCACTTCTTAGTCTATGGTTACCATTGGATATTACGGACATCTGTGAACTTTCGGCGAGTGATGACACGCTACGGTTGTGACAAGATAGTGAATTAGTTTGAATAGCTCACACTTAATATATTTGGTAGCGCTGCCAGCTGATAAATCTCTTGTAAAAAATTCCTGACATATATTTGAAACAAATTTTGAAGCTTTATCGTTTCTGAAAGGAGAAATGACAACCTATTATAGGTAACTGAAATTTATATTGCGTTTTATTGTAATAACAAGATGACTGATGACTACAGCATAAGATGATGAATATTTGTGGGAAATATTTGTGACATGTTAGTGGAGAAAAATCTGGAGACCTTTTTTGGTCTGTGAGAAAAATGAACAAGGCGGAATTTAACAAAATGCCATGATATGATTAAGTAAAGCGGAATTATATTCATCAGCGATGAAACCACAGCGTGACTAGTTTTTCACAGTTTTTGCTTGGAGCTTGTTGATTGTGTAGTGACTGTTCTACTTATGGGAAATTGCACCAGTTGATGATAGACTACATACAAAATGGCGGAGTTACCATGGTTATTGAAGATTGCTCATCTAAAAGGGATGCTTGTAATTCTCATGTCGTTTTTACACCAGGTAATAAGGTGACATATTTTTCATATTTGCATTGTAGTATTAGAGTGGATGGTCGATGTAAAGTGTGTTTGTTGAAGTTCAATCAATGTGCTTGTAAGACCTGTCATTAACCCTGTCTTTTTGCGTCAGTTTTGTTTTCAACGTTATGTTTATTGTTATGTTTCTTTTAGATATATATAAAAAACTGTTTTATCTATTACGTCCTTAAATAGGTTTTTTTTCCCTCTAAATCAACAAATTTCCCAATTTCCAATAAATGCTTAAATTTTGACATCTTCTTTTAACATCGTTTCTTGAAAGATTAAATAAATTTCTTTCAACGCTTGATCTGTGAACATTATTAATAGCTCATATTAGCCCCGTCATCGAAAGTTGAGTGTAATGTCCCACTGAATGCTCTTATTTAACCCTCTCACTCATGATCAATGTTTACAAAGACATATGAGTACATTGTTGATCATGGGGTTATTGACTTCGAACCTTTTGAACTGAAAGTTATCATTTATTTGTCGTATGTTTCACATTTTATATTTTCGTTTGTTTTTTGCAATCAGCTCGGAAAACTATAGAATAGAATAAAAATGGGAACATGTATAGGTACAAGAACGGGGAATGACCTTGATTGTGAAAGTTATGTATTTTCAATTCAGTTAACATGTTCACCATCCAAATTGCACAGCAATTTTTTTCTTTTTGAAGTGTAGTCAAATTGTTTTCTCCATTTAAGAAGGGTTAGACTTACTACACTCAGATTACAATATGAATGTCACCATAGTCGATTTGCTATTCTTATATATCTTGCAATTGAGCTCATAGTGAGAGTTTCACATATCAATATCATCGTTTGCAAGTTCAATTTATGTCATGGATCACAATGCTCTTAATCATAGCTTTTTTTTTATATGTTTCACTTAATGTTATTTACACTCCTATAAATCTGACATCATATTGTTTGATTAACATAACAGATTAATTTGATACCACTTGTTGAGTAATCAAGCCCTGCTATGTAGCACCATTCTATGCGAATGGCAAGTTAGCTCATTTTAAATACAACATTTATAAGATTTATCATGTTTAAATGATGCGTTTAAAAAGCAATCAAATCTTCAAGATATTTAGTAGCGAATGATAATAATAAAGTGAACACAGCTGTTAAATAAAAATGTAATCCCTTTTCTTCAATGAAGATCTGAATTAAATTTCATTATTTTATGAACATTTATATTATGAACCTTTTACACTTTTATTTCATCGCGAAACTTATTCATGTTATTTTGTCGCAATGCGAATCTTATTTCATTTCGGACAAGTGAACCTTATTACATTTTCTGCCTTGCGAACCTTTTCTTCTAGCAAACCAAATTAATCTTTCGAACTAGCAAACCTATGTCCTATATGAAAATATTGAGTTTGCAAGATCATCTTAAAAGAAAAACTATATGTAGTAATTAAAGAGTTAATATTTTGGTTATTTTTGCCGTTTGGCTTTGAGGTAAATCATTCTCAAGAAACCCTTTGATACAAATAAAGTGACCTTAATAGCAAGTTCCCGGTTATTACAATAAAAGTCAAAGTTGAGAAATTCTGAGATGTATTCAGGCGACAAATTTGAACTTTAAAATGCATTTTATAGACCGATTTAATGGAGAGATCAAGCGAAATTAATTTCAATACATTATATTTAGTACAATGGTATAGTTCGAGGCAAAGGAAACACACAGAGTAAATCTCAGCGTGAGGAGAGTGGTTCAAGTACAGTGAATTGTACTTTTAAACACTCTTGGCATGTTATAAAACGGTTTGTAATAAACCTCTTTTAGGTTTATAAATGTCAAACATTTTAATAGAAGAAAAAAATCTTTGAACAAATCCAGGAAACAATGTTGCACTAAAATGATTGAATATTTTATTTATTGTAGGTATATTCTTGCTTGTTTCAGTGTTAATTGTAACCATCCTTCTTAAATATAGTAACAACTGTTTAACTTCAGGATCTTCAAATATGGTTATTACATTTTAAATATTATTATTTGATTAATTTTTCTTTAAGCGCAAAGGTACAACACTTAACGTGGTCATGTAATAATTCAAATACACCTTTTTTGAGTCATTAGTAAATCACGATATAGTACAGGACTACAACTTAGTTAAAAAGTTAAACTTCGGATTCTACTATTTTCGTTAAGTTTTGTCCGTCAATGCAATGTTGCTTGTTAGTCTTGGGATATGCCTGGCGCACTAGTCCATGCTAAATCAACCCTAGGAAAATGTGTCCTTACAGGAAATAAATCACGTTTTTTTCTAATATCTGTTACTAACATTTGTAATTAATGGATCAGTTTTTGTGTTTGAAATCAGTACGACGACAACAACAACTTAGTTCTTAGCAAAGGATAAACACCTTATGATGCAAACAAAATAGTATTGATTCTTAGTTATTCCGATTTTAAGTGGTCAAGTGACTATTTGGACAGCAAAGCTGCCAAAATTACTCAATATAAAAATGTGATTCTATCTTTTACGATCACATGATTAAACATTTAGCAAAATATATTTTGCTGTAATACTTTCATCAATAATCGAGTAAACACGGTTGAAAATTACATTCAACGAGAAAGAATCGTGACTACTATCTTTTTCCTTAAGCTAATTCTATCAATTCGTATCCTAATTTGCTGTTTTATGTTAAAAGAAATTAATAATTGATTTTACGCCTATTCACGAAAAGTTTCAAGAATGAGTCATTGTAAAGATTGTGGGCTACCTCCATTTTTGCTGATATCCAGTCGCTGTTTGACCAATAACTGACACCTAGTATATAATTTAAATGTCACGGTCACATTGAGCAGCAGGGAATCAGTCTATTTGGTTAAAAAGAGCAAACTGAAACATAGTCTTCAAAAGTCGATAGTAATTTGTATGTAAACTCTATGTTGGTTTAAGTTGATAAATTTAGTCAACAAAGGAGTCTAAGGTTTTAGTGACCACATATGCGTTTTGTTAAAGAAGGTAAACACCTTCCAGGTTAATAGTTCCAATCATTTCTGCTCATTAACTTACAGGTTAAAGTGTACATCACCGCAACTTACTATGGAAGTCATTTTGTCCCTAGCATTTTGTATCAAACGTAGGATATCTACACGCATTTTGGTCGCGAAAATAACATTGGCGAAGGAGTTCTTCTACACCTTGAAATTGGATGAATAATGTACAATGTATCAGCTGTGTAGTCAGTCAGCACAACTATTTAATCACGGATCCGATGTAAATATTGTTTCCAATTCAGAGGGTTGGTGAATTATTGAACGGATGGACGAACTTCGGAATTTTTATTTTCTTTGATGAAAAAGTACAGTCGACGTCACAATCCAATTACCTTTTACGTTTATCATCCTGTTTTAAACATCATTTTCTGTAAACACCGTCTTGGTTTTAGAAACTAACATTTATGGATGAACAATTTTTAGATTTATTATCTCTCACGGAGAAAAGTGCATGCGACATCAAACTGAGAACTGCGCACGGCTTTTATAGCATTTTGCTTTCAAAATGTGTTAGGAAAAATCTTGTCTAGATTTTCGTCTAAAATAGATCAAGTTTGGAATCAGTTTAGTCCCAATTTGGAATTAATTGTGTCATACTTTGTTGGAGAAAAGAAGAGGAAACTATATCAAACCTCCATTTCATTGCTTAATTTTTGAATGGAAACACGTGACTTTTGAGTGCTTTGAAATACATTCAATAAAATTTAATATGAATCGTGTTACAGAAACGCTTTACCTTTGAATACAGCATGACAAATTTGTGACTTTACTTTGATTATTTCCGTTTGAAAAAAAAAAACAAGGATCTACAGTAATCACCCAAAGCGATTTGCAATTGAAATCTCCTCTAGAGAGCATACGCTTCTTCTTTTCTCGCAAGCTGTAAAAACAGACCCTAAATCCTCACTCATCCATTGGATTTACACCTTTGAAATTTCTGGTTTTGTTATGTCACCAGTTTGGAGATTTGCAAATAGAATTCAGCGTCGATTGATCCTGTTATAACTTGCTTAGTCTATGATTAAAACATAAGGGAGAAAATATGATAAGAGATGCATACAACGGGAATCTGTGAATTTAACTCAGAATAGTGACACACTATATAGTCGTGACAAGATAGCGAATACTTTGTCGCGTTCCAAGCTGATAAATCTCTTGTAAAATGTTTCTTACATGGTATTGCTGAGAAATTGTGCATCATTATCGTGTTTGAAAGGAGAAATGATAACCTGTAGCTAACTGGAATTTATATTGCACTTTATTGTAATAACAAGTTGACTGATGAATGCAGTGTCAGATGATAAATATTTGTAGAAAATATTTGTGACATGTTATTGGTGAAAATTCTGAAAGCTTTTTATGTTAGAAAAATTAACAAGATGGAATTTAATAAAAGTGTCGTGACATGCTGTACTGTTACATTATTGTTGGCGATAACGAGGAAAGTCAAGAATTGTCAGAGTTAAGAGTTGTCGATATGAGATAGCTTCCCTCTGATTGTTTGTTGACTGTTCTACTTATCACTGCTTATGGGAAATTGTTTCACCAGTTGATAATAGACTTAACATAATGGCGGCGTTACCGTGGTTACTGGAGATTGTTCATCTACATGGGTTGCTTGTAATTCTCATGTCTATTTTACACCAGGTACGATGTTCGTGTTGTAGCGTTAGAGTTAAAGAGTTGATAGTCAATGTACATTCAAAGTGTATAATCAATGAAAAAATGACATTAACCCTTACTCCGCTTGTGTTGTCATCTGTGTATGTCTTTTTTAACATCACGTTTATTGTTAGGCATCGTTAATGCATATTTTTAAACATTTTTCTTCATCCAACTTTTGATATAATTCTTTAATACTTATCATTTTTCTTGATTCATCATTATCCTTTTAACTTCTTCGAAATTATTCCATTATATCTCAAACTGTTAAACTCTGTTTTTTTTTGTTATAATTGGTGGTTTAATAAGTTACCCATCGCACACAAGTTTAATATAAAAAGCACAGACAAAGATATACAAATGATGTTAAAATTTCATCGCACTCTCTCGCCATATTAGGAATGCTTATTATTATATTTGGCATTTGCTGATGGAAATTAACCTTCTACTACATATGCAATTTAAAAGTTGAGACAGTACTCAGACGCCATACGTTAGAAAAAAATCATTTTTAAATCAATCTTTGCATTTGACGCAGATTGAAATTTGAACATGCTCACTGAATATCTAGTCACTTTGGCCACTTTGTCAATTTCACTTGAACTATAGATTTAAAAAAATCTATGATATATATCATCTTTATAATATTTCCGAGCGGTAAGTTGTACTAACATTTTGATATCAATTCACGATGATATAGGAAGCGTCACACTCTAGCTAATGCTCTTAAAAGCCTGTCTATGGTCGGTCAATTACAAATTTTGTAAAATGGACATTTGTAAAAAAAAATGACTATTAGAATGCTTCAATGGTAGCATCATTTTGATTTGACATATATAAAATGAAGTGAAATGCTTTTAAAGAATGAATGATATTTTTTGATCGATTGAATGCACATTTTGATAATTGATTTTTTAGAATTTAACCGTTCTTATTCTACAAAAATAAATTGCGTCATTTCAGTTGAAATTCAGAAGAATAACCCCCCCCCCAAAAAAAAAAAACACAACCGTCTTTTTTTGAATATTTCACTAAGTATTTTAAACACAAGATTTCGACTATCACGGATACTCAACTCATCAATCCGTCTGCATACAAATATAACTCATATCACAAGAATGAAAATGCGTTACTCTGCTGTTACTTGTATCTCAGAATAAAAATGTCTAAGTATCATGAGAAAACTCAGAGGAAAGCCAAAATGTGTACCTATTGGTTTTTCAACAATAAGAACTATTATCTCAAAGAATAGTAAAGCATTTCATTTGGTATCTTGTCAAAATTTGATCAAGTGTGGGTCTTTAATGAGTGACAAGGAAAGCCTAAATTTGTGCCAATTGGTTTTTCATCAAAAAGAACTATTATCTCAATCTTGTCATAATTTGGTCAAGTGTAGGTCTTTGATGAGTAACAAGTAGGTCCCGACATTTGACTCATTTCGTGAAGATTCTATCATATTAAAGCCGGTAGCAATATTCAGTCTGACTGGTCAAGATGGATAGTAGTTGATAGGAACAGGCCATTTATCTATCATGCATGTAGACTTTCTGAAAATATCTTGCGGGTTCTTGTGAAAGATTATACCACTGGACAGAATACAGGGAACTAAAATCGAATGCAACGGGCAAAATTGTGTCGGACTGGTCAAGATAGTTGAATCTAGGTATGTACAGGTCAGCAGTAGACCCGGCCACAAGGTATCTGAATACTAGTACTAGAGTTTGTCTGTAACATATGTTGGCGGATCAAACTACTTGAATACATAATACACATTGGGCGCATTAGAAACGAACTGGTACACATTGCATACGAGGCTAACGATGATTACCAAATTACCTCAGACCAAATGAATCGAATGTCACAAATGAAATTAAACAAATGGAAATTAAATTTATGTTATAACTTTTTAACAATTTATAACACGCAAGCAAGATAAATATATGTAGAAAAACAAAACAACAAAAAACCCAACAACCAACCAACCAACCAAACAACAAACAAGAAGAGTACTACATGTATTTGAATATAACGGTTAGATAAAATCAGAAATTATCATGTCTTCGCAGATAAATGGAAAGATACCCTTTATCATTGTCGGGTCCATATGAAGAGTTTGATGAATTTCTTGATAAATTTTGAATACACACTATCATCTGCCGTGATCCATAGGTTTTGCCCATTTCATGATGGCTAATGGTGTACTCCTGCATTCAATATTCCGTCAAATAAAGTCGCCTGTGGCGGTAAGGTGAAAAAAAAATCGAAAATGTATGAATGAATAACTATATAAGATAGAAAAATAATCTGGATGTCTTTTTAAACCATACTGCCTTGTATGTGTTTTTTCATTAAAGACAGGAACAAGACAAAAGGATTTCTTTCAATAACTGAAGGAAAATATTGGCTCTTTCAAAAATAAGTTGTAAATTATTTTACTTTCATACATATTTTGTGCCATATTTTTACAAGTTTCGGCTATTTATCTAGTCATTTCTTGATAAAACCTAATCTTTCATTTGATTCAATACCAATTTACACCGACAAACTATTGTACTGAAAAAGCATGTACTCAGACCGTGTTCAGAACACGTTTTTGATGTCCAAAGTGTACTGTACAAGTGTTCTGGAAGCTGTTCATGATGCAACTGATAAAGAATGGTGTTCTAGATATGTTCTTTTCAAATTGGTGTAGAACACATAATGACCACATACAAACGCGTTCAAAACATGTTCAAAATATGTTTACAGAAATTGCGTTCCCCTTTTTGTGCTCTCTGGAAACCTCGAATTTCACGGTTCTTTTGGAATAACATAAAATGAAGTTTAGCTTTAAAGGAGCATGGTTCGATTGCCTCAACATTTTTTCAAACTTTTTGAGATTTTGGTAACAAATTTTTGCTCATATTTTTCTCTCTTTAACACCTCTGAGTTATGTTCTGTTTTGGAGATATGAATGAAAATGTGTCTAATTATGGTAACCATAATTAATTTTACACAGTAACATATAGGCAGCTCTGAAATACAAAATTGTCCATAAAATCAAAATGGTTTGAACAATTCAGCTGAAATTTGAAACTTAGACACCTTGAGTGGTCATCTTTCATATGTCATTAAAAACTAAATCTTCAACAGCTGGACCAAGCTCCTATAAGATTGATTGTATTTCTTTACCATAAACATATTATCAAAAAGTGAGTTGGATGCATCACAAACTTAACACTAATTGAGAATAAGCATTAGCCAAGTAGCTAACCTTATTTATTTAAGTCTACTTTTCTTGTTTCAATTTCAGGTATCCATGGTAACCACTGATTGTCAAGTTGGGGGACGGACTTTTTCTAGAGGGGAATCATTTAACATATCTTGTAAAGAAAGGTGCCTTTGTTTAGGAATACAATATGGATGTAGCAATTCTTGCCCAGAGGAGCAGCGTGTACCATCTCCAGAAGGCTGCAAAGATCCTCGCCTTATTGATGTCCCGGGTCAATGCTGTAAACAGTGGATATGTGCTGGAAATGTGAACTCTGGAGATAAGGATAAATATGATAAAGGTAAACTTAATACGTAATTAAGATGAATAAGATTCTTGTTCTAAAAAGAGTGAATTCAAAGAGCAAAAATATTTGATACAAAATGAAAAAAAAAAGAAAAAAGAAATAAAGAGTGCCGTCTTATCAGTTGGAAAACTGACAAATAAATTCATACTGAATGTTAATAACTCCATGCATGTTAAAAGCTTTTTGGCTGCTGTTTTAAAGTGCAATGATAAATTATAGCATGTTGAAATTGCATTATTGCAACGGGGAGAGAGGAACAGATAAAAATATCATCCATTAAGTCTGACTGTACTTTTCTTAATAACAGTTTGATGTTTCCGACAAGTTGAAAACAAAAACAAAACAGTGACATCATCAAACAATGCAACACTGTGGTCAATGTCGCTTTAAGTCTCATAATTTTATGAAATTTCAATATAACTAACAATAATAACATGATATATTTATTCAAAGTCGTCAATAGACTTAAAGTAGTGTCGATTGGAACGTTTCTGTAACCATTTGCTTTTTAACTCTTTAAGGTAGTACATGCGTAAATTTTTAACAAATTCAAAATGACCAATGCGCATTAAAGATGACTAGCGGGGTGCCTTCGCTTCGCGCTTGCCCCGCTAGTTGAGCATTCACTCCTCGATCTCGCAATTCTTGACTCTGAGTGGTTCTGACCTTTAAAGGACTTCGATGTAACTTCAAACCAACCTAACCACTATACAGTAGCCTCCCACTAGTCAGAGATATTTGTGGTGCAGGTTTGGTGTAGTTAATGGTCAAGGAATAATGGGTCTGGCGACATCAAGATAACCTGGATGACCATAAACCTGACTTTCCTCTCTTAAGTTTAAGATTACACCAAATGACCTTTGACCTTCGTTGACCTTAACCTGATCCTACCAGCGCATTCTCCGGGGTGACCGCTGTTCAAGATGAAGATTTGGTCAATGTAGGGTTCAAGCTTTAGGAGTTTTGACCATGACTTTAAATGACTCCAGATAACCTCGGATAACCTCAACTTTTTATACATTTTCAATATTTGACCTCCAATTGACCTTGATCTGACTGGGTTGAATCGCTATTCGTGGTCGAAATTTTGCCTAGGTATAGTCAAGGGTTCTAGAGTTATAAACTGACTGACGACCTAACACACATTTCGTGAAATATAATAAAATAGTTCTTATATACTCGAAAAGAAGGAATCAAAATTAATATTATTTAGATAAGATTGAGCGTTGGGTAGTCGTCTGGTTTCTCTGACTTAAGACTAATTGATCTTCTATCAGTATCTCTTGAAAAACACTTTGCTCTCAATTAAACAGCGCTTTGAATAATGTGGTATGCATGTCTGTTTGTCTGAAGAGGATAGAGCTGGAAGAGCGAAAGAGATGGGCGAGGCGGTTAGGCTGTCTATATTCAGAAATGGCGGGAAATACGGAAGTAACAGGGAGAAACAACCGGTCCTTAGACATTAAAATGTTGAAACAAGAGGAAACGGAGCATGTTGATGTTTTAAGTTGAGATTAAGATTGAATGGAAATAAAACAATCCTGTGCTTTCGTTAGCATATTAAGCCATTTTAAACAGATTGAGTCGATTTTCATAGTTAAGGGAGTTTCACAGGCGTTAAGAGACACTTATTAAAGCTCTGTACGGTTACAAGAATCATATAATTGTCGATTCTGAATTTTTGTGATCTGGATTGAATCTGGTAAAAATAAGGGTTAAAAAGCATTAAACCATAATTTTAAACAGATAAAGTAGATTTGTATAGTTTTGGGAGTTTTATAAACATTGAGGAGATTCGGGTTTTAGAATGATGTATAACACTCCGTAACCAAGTTCTGGCAAATGTATAAAAGTTCTGGTAAATATATGGACTAAAAAGCGTAGACCCCCTTTAACTCACAATGATTTTGCAAAGAGTGTTGTTGTATTTTGTAACAAGTTATTGCATTACGAAAAATTAAGATGTTATTCTAACTTCGTTCATCTCTTTTTTTTTCTTCTTTGAATTCACAGGTGGTTTCAAAGGCAAGTGTCCCTTTAGTATCATGACTCAGCCCTGGTCAGAATGCTCAAAGACTTGCGGAGTAGGAGTGACATCTAGAATTATATCAGATGCAAATTGTGAAATGAGAACCGAGTCCAAACTATGCCATGTAAAACCTTGTCATGATGAGACAAAAAGGTGATAGAATGACTATCACAAATTTGATATACGATCTGAAATTCTGACCATTTTGCCTTTTACCTGTCATGCCTTTGGGTATAGAGAGGAAAGTGTGGAGCATTATGAGAGGAAAGTGTGGAGCATTATATTTGTTGGGCCCATATTTGTCACACGAGGTGATGGAATGAGGACCACAAATCGAGAAGGTTCTGGAATTCCGACGGCGGTATAATTGCTGTTTTGGATATGGATGGAGAGTTTGGACTTAATCATCACTGATAAATATGGGAAGTTTATATTTATCACATACATGAAACTGGTGCTTATACAGTTTGAATATGGATCAAAAATCTCCCCAAGATTCCCGAATGTAGAGTCGCCCTTAACAAAAACAGTAAACTCTGTAAATTCGGGAAGTACTATTGTCTGTCACAGAAATATATATAATTTTAGACACCAGAATGTAACTAATGAACACAATGGTATAAAAGTGTAAAATTTATGTTACCTTACACCTCATGCTTATTTTTGTTCGAATTCAAAGTCAGAAATATATCATAAGATAAGTTAAGATGCAGTGGAACCTCATTAACATAAAATCACCTGTTATCAGGATTTTGTGTTATCCAACTGAATAACACAGAAAATTATCACTTGGGACCAAACCACAATTTTGTGCTACAATGGTTTTTGTGTTAACTCAGTCAAATGCTGTCTGAATGCACAGTGAAACCTCATTAACACAAAATAACCTGGAACAACGATTTTAGTTTGTGTTATCAGGATTTTGTGTTATCCAACGGAACTCACATAGAATATTCTCACTTGGGACCAAACAACCATTTTGTGTTATTAGAGTTTGTGTTAACATATTTTGTGTTAACGAGGTTCCACTGTGTTTGTCTGGTTAAGAATATTTTATTGCGCTTGAAAATACAAGAAAGTGTTACTCTGAGACCAATGTTTTTCCAAAATTAAAAAAGAAGGAAGCTCGTGTGTGGTTGGTTTAAATGTGCATGCAAGTTTTCAAGAGTTTCCTAATTCAGACTTTGGATATAACTATTTTGACAATTTTGCTTTGAAAGAATGTGTTATGTTTTGAACATTAAACCTTAAAAGGCGATACCGTCTTAAGAATACGACGCAAAGAAGGGAACAAATGGGATAATATTTTTCACAATCGGTGTCAAGTTTATACCATATAGACTTGTTTTAATACAAAAAATGTGTTAGATTTAATTGGAACCAATCTGAGCAAAATGTTGCCCTAAATAGTAAACGTTTTGCACCTTTCTGTGTTGATATTTACTCCATCTATATCAACCACATTCCCTTCGTTACAAAGGCGTAGATGTGAAGAAAGAGAATGGGCTAATGCAAAAGCTGTCTAAAATAATTCTAACCACTTTACTTACGATTTTTTCAGTTGGAATCGGAAAGTTGTTTTTATATGTTTATAATGTGCTGAATTCTGTTACACGATATTAAAGGTATTAGAATTGGAATCAGAATACGAGTGAACATGGTGAAATTTTAATCATGCATTTGTTGAATTTCGATCTGGAAATGAAGAAATAATACAAAATATAACATCTGTCACCAAGTACTTTGAGATTGATTTTATCTGACGGAATAAAGTACTTGTGACATATTGAAGACTATGGCTTTAAAGTGTTTTCTTGTCAAATTTAGATTTTCATCTATAGATTAAGTTTGGCATTTTTTACTTAACTGTCCAAAAGATTCAACTTGACCTTTCAACGAAAACTCGTTAATAAAAATTTCAATAAGATGATGATACACCACCAAATAAGGTTAGATTTACTAAATATATACGATTCAAATTAAATGGAAATTTGGAATCATTGTAGCCCCAATTTACAATATTCATCTTGACCTTCCAACGAGAACTCGTTAATGAGAATAAGATGCTAAATCACACAATTAAGGCGGGTTTATATAGAAATCAAGTAACTGATTTTTTAGACTGCAAGCGAAACGGGGTACTAGAGTCGGTGTGTGTTAAATAATCAATCGATTGCTTTAATCAAGAGAGACTCATGTCGGATGTATTACCTACCGTATTACAATAAAGAATCTGCCCCTCTGGCATTACAAATAAGCATCCAAACCTCTATTAGTGAAAATAACTGAGTGAACATTGTGTTTCACAATTCGTCTTAAATTTGCTGAGAAACGAAGAGGAAACCGTAGCTTGAAGCTGCTACTTCATCTATGTTTGGATTACAATCAAACCTCCATTTGCATTGTTTTTAAAACTTACAGTTTATATATGTAATACTCTACCAAACCGACTGTTTTAACTACTTGGAGAATGAAAACATTCGAAGTTTGAGTGTGTTTAAGTGTGCTCACGAATCTGTCAACATATAATTCTAATTATGTTTTAATACTCTACACACTTTACCTTATAATATATCACCAGAAATTTTTAACTTACTAACCATTCTTGGGTTTAGCTTCTGTTTGAAAACGCGTTGCGCCAAAATAATCACCAACAGCGATTAGAAATCAAAAATTTGCTCAATGCGGTGAAAGCAGATTGTAAATCCTCACGCATCCATTGGATTTGCATCTTTTAAATTTCTGGCGACTTTTCAATTTCACGGTTTCGTTATGTTGCTAGTTTGGAGATTTCCAAATGGAATTCAGTGTTGATTGATCTTGTTATAACCTGCTTAGTCTGTGATTAGAGATGCATACAAGGGCATACTGACATATACAGGTGTAATACGGTCATGACAAGATAGCAAAGTATTCTAAATAGCATATATATGTGATAGATCTGTTGCAAACAATTCTTACACATTGCTTACACATTTTGAAGCTTTATTGTTTCTGGGAGTAGAAATGATAATCCATAACTAGATGAAATTGATATTGTATTTTAATGTAATAACAAATTGACTGATGAATGCAGCGTCAGATGATAAATATTTGTAGGTCTGTAGGAAAAATTAACAACTTGAAGGCGAAATGTAGTAAACTTGAGCTATATTTGTCGGCGATGAAACCACAGCGTGACTAGTCAAGAAAGTCAAGACATTTCACAGTTTTCGCTAGAAGACACAACTTGTTGACTGTGCAGTGACTTTTCTACTTACGTGAAAATGCTTCAGTTTACTATAATTTATATACAGCATGGCAGAGTTACCATGGTTATTAGAGATTGCTCATCTACAAGTGTTGTTTGAAATTCTCATGTCTTTTTCACACCAGGTAAGGTGACATATTTTTCATGTTTGTATTGTAGCGTTATATTGTATAGTCGATGTAAAGTGTATAATCAATGTTGCAGTGTGCTTGGTGTGCCCGTAGAAACGACAGTAACCCTTACTCTGCCTATCTTGCTGTTATCTTTGGTATTTTCTTTTTTCAACGTTTTTAACTTAATAACATTAAGTTAGAGATAAGATTCATATTACAATGTGAATGTCACAAGTCAATTCGTGATTCTGATCCAAGTTGCAATATACATGATATAGCTCATGACGAGAGTGTCATATATCAATATCATCGTTTGTGAGTTCAATGTATGTCACGGATCACAATGCTCTTAGTCAAATCAAATCAAATCAAATCAAATCAATCTTTATTTCCATTAAAAATACAATACATCAAAAAGCAACAGAAATATAAACCAAACTGGAGGAGTAGACCAGAAAGCCAATGAGGCCAGAACTTAGCCTACCCCTTACAAAAAAAACCACAAAAACAATAGCAATACATAAAAATAAAAAAGGGACCAAGACGTACAAACAAGACAAGGACATCGACGAGCTAGATAGTAAACTGCGAGAATTGGCTACTCATGAGTATAGTTTTGAATAATAGATTCTTTCATTTCTTTGCGAAAATGCTTTATTGATTTG
>JXSR01S074043.1:190413-201163 GCA_000969725.1 Ophiothrix spiculata | reverse complement strand
ACCGACCGACCGACCCAAAATTTTAATTTTTCCACTGGAGGGCAAACAAACAATATTTTTTTTTTGGCCTAAGTCTCCATTCGTAAATAACTCCATTCGTGTATTATCACGAAAGGAGAGTTATTGTATTAACGCTCCATTCCTACAAAATAATGGAGTGAAAAAACAATAGGGTGAGGTCTCAGGTGGGTGTTAACATTAGTAGAAATATAAATGTTGGAGAGATATTTTTTCCAATTATTGTATTTATCTCACAAGGAAATCTTTTTTTTCCAATCCCCTTTGTGTATCCAGTTTATTATTAAACATAAAAATCAAAAATAAGGAATGTTGTCAAGGTCCAAGTAGGTTGGAAGATATAGATAAAGTTAAATGGTTTTTGCAATTTTGCTAAAAAATGTGTCTTTTATGTATTCAATTTTTCAATTTCACAGGCATTTCTTTCATTGCTTTAACTCTAACTCAAGGTTTTGACATTAATATTCCCACGACCTCATGGAATAATTACCCCAGAATTTGTACCAGCAAGAATTATAAGAAAAATGTATTTTTGACAATTAAAATCTTGTTTTTGGAAATTTTGTCCCGGGGAGCGGGTCGGTACAGCGATAGTTCCCTTGCCTTACACCAGTGAAGTCCTGTGTTTGATTCCCGCACCTGGCGCTTTATGTGCATTTGGTTTTTAGTCCATACTCGATTCCGCAGGTTTTCTTTGAGTACTTAGGTCTTCCTCCTCCTGTATTCAAAAACTGAATTTAATAACATCTTGGATCCCTGTTGAAGATAAGCTTCCTTAAGGTAGATCGAAAGGATGTTTCTGGAAATTAGAAACTGCATTTAGAGGCACTTGATTACATTACGGTTGCCAAGATATGCTTGATTTTAATTTCTTTGTTTTCTATCATTTTTGCCAATATATTGATAAAGTTAATGAGCAACATTGGCTGTATGTACTCATTAATAATCATATTTTGCCAATATTTTATCAATATCTTATGAATAAACCTTCATACTATTTATATTTTACATAATTTTATCTTGAAACTTTGCCAATGTGTTTCTATGGCCTAAAACATTAACATATGATTTACCTGCCCATCTAATTTGCATATTTGCATTATTAATGAGCATTTTACTAAAAGCTAATTATGCAAATATGCAAATTAGATGAGCGGGTAAATCATACATTAAAGTTTTAGGTCATAGAAACACATTGGCAAAGTTTCAAGTTAAAATTATTAAAGGTAAAAGTAGTATGAAGGTTTATTCATAAAATATTGGAAAAATATTGGCAAAAATAAATATTAATGAGCACATTTTGCCAGTTTTCCTCATTAAATCAATATATTGGCAAAAACAATAGAATACAAAGAAACTTTAAACAGCAATATCTCATAAACCGTTTGTCCGATGTGGCTCAAATTTTGGAATTATGATTTTTTAGCTTAGCTCTTTGCAACAGGCCTATTTTTATCTCAGTCAGAGCAACTTCATTTTGCCTTTAATACCACCTTAAGCTTACATACTTTACCTGCGAATGTGCATGCAATGTGTCTGTGACTTTGCAAATTTTATGCAAGGTGTACATATTGAACAATGAAGGCCATTTGAGCTCTGCAACATCTGAAAGAATCACTCTACCTAATACCCAATGTGAAACAAATCACACTGTTTTGTTATATTCATTTTCTAAATGTGAATATTGGAAGTTAAGATACAAACCAATTTGGGTTTCCTTGGCAAAAGCCTTAACACGATGATAAGTGAATAGGAAAAGTGTTCTTTTCCTGGAATCTTTTACACATTTCTGGAAATTTTTACTTCAGCGACTTTGCCTTAGTTTACAACATTAGTAAATATATAGTTAGATACAAACACCACCAGTCCCGCACCCGACACTTTGGTTTTCAGTCCATGCTCGCTTCCGCAGGTTTTTCTCCGGGTACTCCAATCTTCCTCCTGCATTCAAAACTGAATTTAAAAATATCTTGGTGCCCTGTAAATCAACGTTGGCGGGTAAAAACCAGGGCGGTTTTAACCGCCTGGTAAAAACCGGTTTAAACCTGGTTTAAACCGGGAGGTTTTTGCCACCCTTTTTGGCAAAAACTGGCAAAAACCTAAAAATGTAAAAAATAACTAAATAAAACACTACAAATTTATTGCAATTGTTTAGTAAAACACTGAAACACAAAAAAATCTTGCCTTTTATGTTTTAAGGTAGAAGGGGAGGGATTGATTTTTTTTTTTTAAATAAATATAAGAGAAACTTAATTCTTTGGATAAGTAATGGGTATACCACAAAATATTGAAAAATAATACCAATTTCAAATTTCATGCATATTAATTACCTAATTTGCATATTTAATTAATGCAAATCACACAAACTTTGAAAAAATGTAACTCTGCAATGGAACATCACAGGAAGTTGGTTGAGGTATCAAATGAAAGCTCTTGAAAAGATCCATCCATTGGTCTACTTTGGCAACCATCTCAGCTCTATAGATGATGTAGTGTACAAAAATGTAATAAAAAGGTAGTCTGTGCTACCTGAATTTTAGGGAATCTGGCGATGGATAGAAAGGTACAAATTATTTTGTATTCAAAGTAGATCAAAAGGCGTTTTAGGAAAAATTGTAAATTTTGCAGTAAAAAAACACTGAAAATCAGTTTACATGTCCAAAATTAGTCTTAATGAAGAATATTTAATATAATTTAGATAACAACATCAATTTAATGTGGATGGCTCACCATTGATTTTAATAATTTGTCGTAATTAGCAAATGTTTGACAAGTCATAACCTTTGAATGGAATGTCAGATTTTAGTCAAATAAAAAGCAAACTACAGCTTGGAAGTCTTATTTCTTTATGACAGAAAAGAAGAAAAATGAACTTTTCACCACCCAATACCTCCCCTGCCACCTTAATACTAGAACATACATGGATGGAATTGATATATATACTGTAGTAATATCATTGCTGAGGTCAATGCTCTATGAACATGTGAAAATCGGATTTGAATAATGGTCAATGAAATTTTGCTAGTTTTTGCCGGTTAAAACCAGTATTTGCCGGTTTTAACCAGGTTTTAACCATTTCCGGCAAAAACTAGTTTTAGCCGGCTAAAAGCCAACCCTGCTGTAAATAATAAGCTTCCTTTAGCTTACTTGGTACCAAGTACCAAGTTGGGTTTCCTTGGCAAAATCCTAAACAAGGTGATTACTTCATAAGCCAAATAGCTAGCTATACCAAACTACATCAAAACACGTCACAAAATTGCATGTGACGTGAAATAGCAGCATCATTCAATTGAGAGTTTCTAACACATATGGATTCTACATAAACCAGTTAGATAATCTTATTACGTGAGATTTCTAAAATAGCTTGTGTGGGTATATTACACTATAAACCAAAGCATTTCTTAGCTGGGTAGAACACAAATGAATTTTAGAGAGTGACTAGAGTACATAGGCTTGAAAGTCTAGGTAGGTTTGTTTCTGTTGAGACTGTTTTTTCATATCAACATGTCGCAATAATTTATTTACGACGTCGACATATGTCGACATAAATTTGATATCAAAGAGTTCTTTTTTGCGGGAAAAACGAAATTGTTTAGATAAGCTTAATGACCCGTTTTAGACGTAGGACTTACTGTACCTATAATAATTTGGATTAGCTTTTAAATGACCCGTTTTAGACGTAGGACTTACTGTACCTATAATAATAAATAGTAATGTGCTACCGGTAGCTCTTTCTGCAGACAACAATATGGATGATATGAAATTGATATTTTGTAACTTTTTTGTAGTGAACCATCGTAATAACTTTAAAAACGGTTGTAAATGACGAACAACTAATACATAAATGCAACACTTAGATACTTGTTTAAGCTCAACTGCTAATAAACTGCCATAACTTAATGTTAGTTTTTATGAAATTTTACTTGCCCAGTTTTGTCGATAAATGAGATTTCATGTCGACATGTCGATATATGCTTTATGTCGACATAAGGCCTGTCAACAGAAACCTTAATTACAACACAATAGTAGATTATTAATGCTTGTTCTTATTAATTTGAAACAAATGATCATAATGTAATAAAAATTAAGCATGCTTTTTGTGATTATATATCTATAGAGAGAGAAGAGTTGAGAGATTTATTCACATTATAGTTAAGATCAAATTTTATTATAATAAACAATTGTAACAAGTTTCTGTCAAAGAACGGATCACTTTTTATGTGGAATGTCAGATTTCCTGGTTCAGACAGCATCTGCTACATCCAATTCATTTAGTGGTGTGGACCCTTTACCATTTGGTACTCAGAGCCTATATCCTTGGTTATTGATAGTCATGGTTGTGAAAATCGTCATATCCAATTGACAATTTCCATTGCCAATGATGACCAGGCAAAAACGTGTGAAGTGAAGAATAAATTGCCTTTAATTACATGTAGCTTGCATGGTCACATTTCATCATATCTTATGTATACAACTACATGTATATTTCTGGTTGAATGTATGGGCCTGAAAGGATTAAAGGTACATTGGATAATAATAGTCAACTACCAAATATTGTGAAAATTTAATGACAACGCCAAACCTATGCAGAAAGCACAAGCCTGGATAGGCCATAATGGACTGGCTGATTGGCACCCCCCCCTCCATCGTAGTTGAAATGTCAATGAGCCGAATATTTGAACCTCCCTCCCCGAGTACAACTGACAAAGGACAGGAAATATTCTGATGAATTTCACAATAATAGTTGTTTAAAAATACCTACATCTAGGACAAGTATGCTTCTTTTCATTATTTTCTTTTATTTGATTCTAATTTTGATATTTAAACAATGACAAATGTAAAGTGTTGCTATAAATACTGAACACAAACAAAAAAGTGACTTGACCCAAACTTCGCTGCTGAATATATACCTTTTATTGGACATTGGTAGTTGAAATAATCCCATCATTTTGTTCATTTACAGATTTGTTTCCAGTGACTCAAAATGGGTAGTACATCTTCCAAGTTCCGTAAGGCGCTGCAGACCGGTGATGAGAAGACGGCAGAGGAGATTTACCATAGCAGCCAAGAGTTCCAGAAGTCCCTGGATCCTAACATGTCATATGGAGAGAACTATCAGCACAATACACCGTTGCATTATGCGAGCCGACACGGAATGCATAGATTAATACGGTAGGTTTATTTGACACAGAGGGGATTTATCATAGCAGCCAAGAGATCCAAAAATCCTTGGATCCCAACGTGTCACATGGAGAGAACTATCAGCACAATACACCGTTGCATTATGCGAGTCGACATGGAATGCACAGATTAATACCGTAGGTTTAATTGAGAAGGGATTTACCATAGCAACCAAGAGTTCCAGAAATCCCTGGATCCTGGCAAACTCTGAAAAAACAGAGGTTGACTGTGCTCTTAAGATGAATAAGTATACTAATGGCAACAATTTAATTTTGCCCCTAAAATTGTAACAGAATGATTTTCCAAATAAAATTTCAGCAATACATCTAGGCCCTATACATTTTGCATACATGAGCCAAATATTATTGAAGAAATCCTTTGCAAAGGGTTTTTGGTCACTTGAATTTTTACCTGAACATAATAATTAGTTTATGGTAATATCATTTCTACTATGCATCCTGCTCACACTTGACTGCAGGTGTTATCATCAGAGTATATTAACAGCATCATCATCAGCATGCTTCGGCTGCGGAGCAGGCGACTACAAGATTTCTCCAAGCACATTGATCTTGGGCAGTTGTGGCAATTTGGTCAGCTGATATCTCATGATCGATAAGATGATTGATAAGATAAGTAAGAGGTAGAAGGATGTCCAGGTCTCTTGCCATGTGGTGGAATGTGAGGGCATAAAATCTGACAGGCTCATCCTCTGGGAGACGCGGGATATGCCTCAGGAAACTCAGTTGTCGCCTCCTCACACATTAGACAAGGGGCTCGGTATCAATCATTGAGTATAAGCTACTGTTAGATACACAATCTCACCTTCTTATGCCTAGCATAATCCTGTAGCAGAGGGTAGCAAAAGCATTGATTCTACATTCCATATCTTGAGGATTCGGAGGATAGGAGAATTGGCTAAACTTGAGCCATTTTGTATCATTTTGCGCTTCATATTTTTTAAACGTGCGGCGGTGTATACAAACTAACTTTTCGCGCTACATTTATTTTTCGAACTAGGCTAATTGTGCGCAAAAAGCATGAACATTAATGTAGCGCGAAATATACCACTTATACAGTACCCTAAACAATTTTAGTTTTCCTAAAAAGAAAAAAATGCAGAATAGATTTTCTTCTTGTAGAAATATTGACATATCGGAACCCTTTAGCACAATTGACCAGGGTTTTTAAAACCTAATTTTTCACTAAAGATGGGTCTATTGAATTCAGAGCTTGATGAGTAATTGTATTATGGGTGAAGACATGCAGGGTTAGTACAGGTCCTTAAAAGTCCTTGAAAGTCCTTAAATTTTATTTTACATTTTCCAGGCCTTGAAAGTCCTTGAAAAACTGACTTTATCAAAAAAAGTCCTTGAAAGTCCTTGAATTGTTGAATGTCAGAAATATTAAAAATAAATATGTCAATAGAATTTGCCATGCAATTATTTGTATCCAAAAATGAGCGAATACAAATGTATTTTGTTGATACATATTCTGCCGGCTGCCGCCGATAAAAGTCCTTAAAAGTCCTTGACTTGTTCTTGGAAAAGTCCTTGAAAGACCTTGAATTTTGTAAGTGAAAAAGTGTTCTAACCCTGACATGTATAAAACAAACATCGACAGTTGAATATTCAGATGATGGTGTAATCTATTTCCCCTTGGTGTTCTGAACACCATTTGATATTTCTCATTTCAACCATCTACTGCATGAGTAGTAAATAGTTATGCTATTGAGAATTGCAAAACCAAGAAGATTTGAAGAAATAATAAAAAGATGATAATCTTCACCCAGATGATAATACTTCATCTGTGATCTATATTTGTTATAAGAGTAGGTATAACTTTAGTGGGGAGAATATGATACAGGATTATACAAAAGCTTCAAGAAAAACACCTGAGCGTTTGAATTGCATAACACAGAGCACATCCATTACGTTTACAGCAGTGCTAGTGATATATCATCGACTGATAATAGCACCTGCAGTCCAGGTTTGAGCAGGATGCTTTGCTGAAAGAGAAGATTCTGTGAATATCCCATCATGCATTGCTTCTTATGGGATTGTTTGTATAGGAAATCGTGTGAGTAGTTAGTGATGAAATGCCCATAAATCAAAGTTAATTGTTGTAATCTTGCATTTTGGGTATGTTTCATCACTAACTATTCACATAACTTCCTGTACAAAATTTCCCATAGGAAGCAATGCATGATGGGATACTCACGATATCTTCTTTGCTGATAGGTAGAAAGAAACCATTGCTGATTAGACACTCAAGGTTTCCAGTTTTGGCAATAATTCAAATTATAAAAAACCAAAGGAAGCCACTAGATCACCAATTATGGGAGATAGCATTGCTAATAGTACATCCAAGGCTTCCAGTGTTGATAAGTGTTGATAAAAGCCAAGAGGCCATAATTTAACCTTTAACAAAAAGAAAGAAAAAGAATAGTGTTTTGCTCGTATAAATATTACAGAGGCCCACCCCTCCGTACATTTGGACAGGTACTTAATTATTTAGTAATTGATGCATTTTAATTTTTTATCCTGTTTCAACTGAAAATGTACAAAATGTGCTTTTAATTTAATGTTTGCATAATGTGCTATAATTTATAAAAAGGAGGAAAGAACATTATTTGACAAAATGTGTTAATATAGCAGTTATTCAATCTTCCCATTCAACCACACTATTTGCCTCAGCTGAACATACAAGCCATGTAGCAATAGCAAGATTACTGGCTATGATGTGTGTGTGCGTGCAAGGCATGCATGTTTGCAAGACATTATCGCTGACATTTTATTGTCAACGCTTCACAGTTTCAGATCATAATTAAATGTACATAGCTGAGAGACTTTGCACATCAAGCTCATGTATTGAGGAATTGTGAAAGAAATTGTTGTAGACAAACAGGTTTGGGAATACTGAAAACAGTTCTGTTGACTGAGGCAACTTTGTAGGGGAGGATACAATCACCATAAAATGTGTAAAATACAACTCGTCATGTCAGTGCAATAAAGATGTATCTGCGATGGCTGCCATTTGTTACATTTATTTAACAACTTGTCACTAGAATGCAAAATATCCCTTGAAATTTCTCTCCCATATATCAGTGGCTCTTGAAATGTTTCTTCAGATAGCACTGTCACCTGAAGAATCATTTCAAAAACCTCTGACCTAAGATTGGAAATTTTACAGTGTGCAATTTAAATTTAATTAAATGGCAGCTATTGTAGATACAGCTTTCTTGCACTTATATGATGAAGTGAGTCTTTCACTTCAGTACCTCTAGAAAGCCAGATTATAACCAAATTTGTGTTCAATTTATGTAGTACTTTGCTTATTAGGTTGTTTTAATAGACTAGAGTTTCTATTGCTGAAATACACATAAAATTATTTGATTGCTGTAATTAATTTTCATCCTGCTTCGAACTTAATATTCAAAAAATATACTTATTTTCACATAATGTGCTTAAAAGAGGGTGATAAATAAATTTGACAAAATGTGTTAATATAGCTGTTATTAATTCCATCTTCCCATTCAACCACACTATTTGCCTCAGCTGAACATACAAGCCATGTAGCAATAGCAAGATTACTGGCTATGATGTATGTGTGCGTGCAAGGCATGCATGTTTGCAAGACATACTCGCTGACATTTTATTGTCAACGCTTCACAGTTTCAGATCATAATTAAATGTACATAGCTGAGAGACACTGCACATCAAGCTCATGTATTGAGGAATTGTGAAAGAAATTATCGTAGACAAACAAGTTTGGGAATACTGAAAATATAGTTCTGGATATGATGGCAACTTTGAAGGGGAGGGGGCACTCAAGTAAAGACCATGTACACATGCTTAACAAGATAATTTTAAAGTATTCCCTGTGTTCCCTAACAATGCATTTAAATGTAATTTTATTCCACAGAAACATAGTTTTAAGATTTAAAGGGGCATTGGACAAGTTCAGCATCATCCCCAAACTTTGGTGACCCAAACTTTACCCCATGCATTTTGAGATATTTGCATCATTTGAAGTATTAGTGGTAAAAATGACAGCATGCAAAGTTTCATTATCAAATTCAAACCATATACCGAATCCACTAGTCCAATTCAACTACCGATCTTCTGAATGTACATCGCCTTTACCGCTGAGTTATTTCATACAAACGTGCCTGATATGACTAAAAATACTTTGATATTGATCAGAAATAGAATATGATGGTTTGGTGAACTTTAGGAGTACAGAAATAAATCAATTCAAAGAATTTGTCAGTCGGAAAACAGTCGAATTGGATGAGTGGATACGGTATATCAAAATATTTAGATATTGTTTCATTTTTAATTATCGTTGTCGACAACAATAAATACTGCCCCCTGAAGTTGAATTTTTAAAATTCTCCTTTAAAGGAGACTATTTTACCACTTGTTTTTTGTTTTGTTTTCAAACTGCAAATTATAATTTAACAGAGATCGCCTCCTGGATTATGAAGAGATTCTATTACCAAACTTATTCACATGATAATACTAAATTTTGCTTCTGTTTGGGTTTAAGAATGATAAAAATGCATTTATTTCCTATAGACTTAACTTGTTGTAAAATGGCCTCCATGTTTGGGTGGACCCAGTGGGTTAAAGCATCCACCACATCTGTGTCAGCTTATAAGCACCCTAGTTCCTGAAGAAAGCAGTGGCATAGCCAGAAAGAATATAGGTAAAGGGATTGGTAGAGATGTACACTATTAAATCAGTGTGGCTTGCCATAGCTGGACATTGGATTGATGTGCGATAATTCTGGGGAACAAATCCATAGAGAGACAACCCTTTTTGACATGTAAATGTCTGTAAAGACGATTTTCAAAAAAGGAAGTGCAGAATTAATAGTCTTATGCTGCTTTCATACTTGTGTAGTTTTGCAGCGTTGTCGCTGCATGACGTATATTTTTTGCAAAAACTTGCCGCTTCCGGTTGTCGTAGCGGCAAAGCTACATGTCGCTGAGATAATCGATAACGGCAAATTTTGTCGCACGACAAGAATTTTTGAGTTGAAATGAATTCAACTTTCAGAGCGACATGAAGCGGCAAATCTGAAAAGTGACAAAACTGCAAAGCTACAAAAGTGTGAAAGGAAGCAAGCAACAGAGCTGCAAAGCGACAGTATTAAAGTATGAAAGCAGCATTAATTGAGGCTATCTCAGATTTAGGAGAATGAGATTACATATAGTTCTTAGAGAATCAATAGAAATATCACATTTTATGTTGTTTTAAGATGCTAGTTATTAAATGTCACGAATACAAGGCGATAAGAATCTCCAGATACCCACCCCTTTATGTACTCATTCTATTTATCTTGCAAGAGTGAAAAGAGACTGTCATTTATCCCGCTTGAAATGACGAGTTGAAAACATTAGCAAAGAGAAAACCTCTTGACTTGTGATGCTCATGTTGCCATGGAAACTAGCCATTTTGGCTTTGAAATGATGCATCAAATCAGAACTTGTCTAGGGTTCTTTGTGAAGAAGAAGAAGGTGCACATTTCTTGTGCTGTCAATAATATT
>JXSR01S074043.1:152929-166272 GCA_000969725.1 Ophiothrix spiculata | reverse complement strand
ATATTTTCACCTATCCAGTTTTATTTTGATCAAGAATATACATAGTTATGAAGTGGATAAAAATAACACTCTTGAAAACAAAAAATATTACAGTTCAAATTATTTTTATATATTCGCAGTATCTCGTTAACAGGCACGTACCGTTGTATATATGTAATGAACCCATGGTTGATATTTAAATTAGCGCGTCATACATGACAGTGTTCACAGAAGTGCATTTATGCTGTGCACTAAGCTTAATGTGCACGTAAGTTGGTACACTGTTCATCGTTCATCAGGAACTTGGTGTACGTGTATTGTTCGTGGGAACTTACAGTACATGCAAGGGCTGATGCCAGGGCACATATGAAAAACGGCAAAGAAACAAACATTCAAAAACTTGCATTTTGATGCAGATTCATATTCAGATTTATTTCAAATTTGTTGGCATTGGACATCTATCCTTTATGATAATATATAACAGTGCGTTTTAGTGTTAAATGCAGTGGAGCTGCACGAAACACAGCGTTAAGTAAACATACGCATACATCCGACGCATACTGCCTTACTTGATTTGGAATATTTTATTTTTGAATATGTAATGGGTGTACATTCTTAGTTAGGCCTAAAAAAAATTGTTGACTTGCCCTTTGCGACCGACCCAAAATTTGCAAAATTTAAGGTCGCTTTTTTATTTTTGTGTGTGAACTTTTGCCTAACTCAACAGTGCATTTGGTAAAAATATCACAATATTTGGGTTGAATTTACAACAAAATTCACAGAATGTTGTATATTTGCATGGAACAAGCATATGTCTGGAATAATTGTAGCACAAAACAATGAAAATATTTATATAAACTATTTTGTTAAGTTTTTTGGTGTCCATTTTCAAGAAAAAAATTAAAAAAATAAAAAAAAGATCCGACCGACCGACCATCAATTTCACCATTAAAGGGCAAGACAACAACTTTTTTTTAGGCCTTAGTTTCAAACTGTCATGGTTGTTTTCAATGTTGCGATCATATTAAAATTTCAAACTGTGCCATTTTGACTTTAAATGCTTAGAAAAGTTTGTGATATGCCGATAAGTCGATTTCCCTGTTGTTCTAATATCAAGAACACGATGGAAACAAGTGGATCGAAGTTAAATTTTTTTGCAACTCATTGCGGCAATTAATGCAAATATGCTCTACCGCTTCATGAGTCTCAATTGCAAAAACATGGTAGCTTGTTATAGCTACACCAAGTAAGTAAGTCTGAAACCAGCTGAAGTGATGGAATTAGGTAAATAACATTAAAAGCAGGCTCACTAAAACAGTTCACTCATAACGTGCACACTTGAATATGCCTGCCAAAACATAACCTACACCCACACACATTTCATATTTTCACCTATCCAGTTTTATTTTGATCAAGTGAATATGATCCATACAGTGTAGTCATGAATTCTACAGCGCTACTATGATTCATGTCTATGCAAGTTACATACCCGTTAGGGGTATCCCTGGCGTCATTATGAATGGAGAATTTGTGATCTGGGATAAGGGTTTTGTTTGGAATAAATAAGAGGAGGGATGAAAAGGGAAATGGAAAACAACAGACTTGAGGTTAGAATTAAAAAATAAATGAATATAAGCTTGTAAATGATTTTTCCATAGATCAAAGTTCTTTACTACTTTTTAAAAATATCTTTTTTTAGCTTTA
This sequence comes from Ophiothrix spiculata, assembly GCA_000969725.1. Taxonomy (NCBI): domain Eukaryota; kingdom Metazoa; phylum Echinodermata; class Ophiuroidea; order Amphilepidida; family Ophiotrichidae; genus Ophiothrix; species Ophiothrix spiculata. The sequence goes on along the minus strand of JXSR01S074043.1, from coordinate 164,589 downwards.
AATGGAAATTTGTTGTTAGAACCTAATACATGTAGAAATGCAGACATTTTATGTGTAAATGTAAATTACTAATATTGTGCTATTTATCAGAACTCATTTTATATGTGGCATGATCAACGGGAATGAGTATGATGTCGAAAATAATGATTTTAAATTAGAGGGCAGTAAAGGTAAACAATTGCCGGAAAAAAAATCCAGAAAGTTAGTATCTTGATAGAAAGAATTTTGATATACCTGATATATAAAAAAAAATTTGTAATGGGAAAAGATTGTGATATGCAGATAAGTCGATTTCCCTGTTGTTCTAATATAAAGAACACACTGGAAACATCTGGATTGAAGTGAAATTTTTTTGCAACTCATTACGGCAATTAATGCAAATATTCTCTACTGCTTCGTGAGTCTCAATTGCAAAAACATGGTAGCTTGTTATAGCTACACCAACTAAGTAAGCTTAATCAGCTGAAGTGATGGAATGAGGTAAATAACATTAAAAGCAGGCTCACTAAAACAGTTCACTCATAACGTGCACACTTGAATATGCCTGGCAAAACATAACATACACCCACACACATTTCATATTTTCACCTATCCAGTTTTATTTTGATCAAGTGAATATGATCCGTAGTGTAGTCATGAATTCTACAGCGCTACTATGATTCATGTCTATGCAAGTTTAATACCCGTTACGGGTATCCCTTCGTTATTATGAATGGAGAATTTGTGATCTGGGATTAGGGTTTTGTTTGGAATAAATAAGAGGAGGGATGAAAAGGGAAATGGAAAACAATAGACTGGAGGTTAGATTCAAAAATAATGAATATGAGCTATTAAATGATTTTTCCATAGATGAAAGTGCTTTCTAAGAATATCTTTTTTTTAGCTTTAAATGGAAATGGTTGTTAGAACCTAATAGAAATGCAAACATTTTATGTGTAAATGTCAATTATTAATATTGTGCTAAAATATACACTCTCGCTCGAAAATATTTCCTCATAATTAAAATGTTCCGAGACCTCATTTTTAAAAATAATAAATTACCTAAAATCATCAAATATTCATACTAGTATAGGTAACTTATCTATTCAATATGAATAAATTGATGTTTTTTTTTAATATTAAATTTTCCATTGCCATAGAAATGGCTGATTTCAAGGGCCATATACAAATACATCACGAGTGCAAATCTCATTAATATGTAACTTTTTCATAACCTCATTTATATTGCCTTATAACAGGATAGAATATTTTCAGGTTATAGGTTTTAAAACAAATGTGCAGAAATGTACATAAACTCAATTTTTTATGTGCAGACGAAAGTAGTAATATGCATTACACGTCATATTTTTCAAATGCAAATGAATTCGGGATTAGTTAGATCGATAATTATACAATATAGACTCTGTCAAAAATGATGAACTTCGGATAAACGCCTTTTGAGATATGGCCGAATAAAGTTTTTGTGAGGAAATACTTTCGAGCGGGAGTGTATATGTGACATGATCAAGGGGAATGAGTATGATGTCAAAAAAAATGATTTTAAGTTATAGGGCAATAAAGGTAAACAATTGCTGGAAAAAATTCCAGAAAGTTAGTATCTGGATAGAAAGAATTTTGATATACCTTGCATATTTTGTAATGGAAAGTTACATGTATGCTTACAAGTCAGTGAAAATTGTTATTTTCCATTCAAATTTACAAAAATTTTGTTTCATGCCCTTCGAAGAACATGCCCTTCATCCTTCCTCAGCACATGCATGCCCATACCAACGCACACTATTCGCCTTTGCCAAACTGTCCACTTCTTCTTCCACACCCAACATTTTATGCTGTTGAAATATAAAGTTAATTTACTAATATGTTAATTCCAACTTGTGTTAAATATTGCTCTAAATAATATTACTTTCAGAAAACAAAAATGTTTATATTTTGAGGAATGTAGGAATATGTTATATTCCTCATCAAAGAACTTGTGTTTTGAATTTCAAAATATTAAAAAATTTCCTGCTAGTTTCCTTTCAAACTTTCAAATCTTCTTTTTTAAAAAAGTTCAAATCTCCTCACCAATCCTTATTTTCCTGCCATATAGCACAATTCCTGGTTGGTGGTAGTGCCCCACTCACCGTTTCTTACAAAATACTATCAGTCCAAGTATGTTGCTAATTTCTTCATTCTATGCATGTATCAGCTTTGCCTCAAATCCCCAAAAGAGGGTTACGCTACAAATTTACATTTGAGTTTCCGTCTGGCGAGGGATTTCACACTCAAATGTCGCACATCTTCAGGCTGAATATCGTCACCTTCTCTTGATAGAGAGCTTGCTCCAAAATAACATTCTGTCAGGGTTTTACTGAAGCTGTCAATGTTTGGTCTAGATTATGATGAGCCAAATTTGATTGAGTTTGTTGACATGAATGTAATGTGATCAAATTTGGAAGCATTTGGAATGTAGCCGATATGTTTATATAACCTATATTACTCTCAAACTGTTAGCTATAAAATGTACAAAAGTATGTCAAAAAGTTAAAAACAATTTATTAACATATAACCCTGTAAATTGCAACCAAATCGATGCGACCATGCCTCTTCTCGCAATCGCCATTTGCGACCAAAAAAAATACTAATTGGTCACCAGAGGAATTGTTTTGTCCTGAAACCATCAACCTGAAAGCTTAAAAAGTCCTATTATAAGATTACAAAACCATACAATTCTGTTCAGCCTTGCACACTCTTAAAGGGTTTTTTATAGGTGACCCCTGGTTTTGAGGTCCTTGATTTCAAAGCCTGGATAAAGAGGGTGTGTGCCAGCGTAAAATCGATACAATATGAAGGGCGCAAAGCTAAAACGAGTGTCATTTTAATTTTTTTCATAAAAAGGGTACACAAGTAAAAAGGGTTCAATGGTGTCACTCAAGACTCATTCCACACAGTACGTGCCAATGTAAAAAAAAATACATTTTCGTCAATTTCAAAAAAATAGTAGTAAAATTGCTGGCAACCAAAAAATTCCCATTTAGGAGCCAGTGGCTACCATTTAATTTTTTCAGCTTACAGGGTTGTTAACATACTGTATCCACTCATCCAATTCAACTGTTTTCTGACTGACAAATTCTTTGAATTGATTTATTTCTGTACTCCCAAAGTTCACCAAACCATCATATTCTATTTCTGATCCATTATCAAAGTATTTTTAGCCATATCAGACACGTTTGTATGAAAAAACTCAACGGTAAAGGCTATGAACATTCAGAAAATCGGTAGTTGAATTGGACGAGTGGATTCGGTATTGTTCAGTGTTCATTTTATTTTCCATAAAACATCCCAAACAAACAAATATAATATAAAAACAAGCAATAATAGAAACAGCAAAATCTTGACAATGCCTAAAAACAACACAATTATGGAGGAGAGGGCTGGAAGGCCAAAAAAGGCCTGTGATATGTCCTCCCCAAACAAACAACAAAAGAGTTTCAAAGAATACACCCACCACAGGACAAGACACATGGACGTGGACAATGCTCAAAATCAAAAGGAAGGCAAAAAGAATGGTTCTCAAAGCAAAAGGCAATATAGTCATAATTTAAATCATCAACAAGAAAAGGGGGAAAATGGTACTCAAAGCAAAGGCAATTAATTGTAGGTAGAGATTAATTCTTGTTTCAATTTCTTTCTGAATTGATTGACTGAATTTATGTTCTTGAATGAATTGTCAAAAGAATTCCATATTCAATATCCAAATGCATAATTGCAATACTAAAAAGACATAAAGACCAACATTTCAGATGAATAAAACTGTTCTTTAACAGTTATGATAAAAACACAAGATAATCTAACAAAGCAATGGTAGGAAAGCAAAAAAGAAGAAGAGAGTGTTATCGAATGGTTCCAGGTTCGATCCCTGGACGAGCCATGTCTTGTTTCCTTGAGCAAGAACTTTACTCTATTATTGCTCTGTGGTTCAGAAGTCACATTAAAAGCTGTTGGTCCTCTGTGTGAAATGCCCGGGGGGGGGTACTCAAAAAAAAAATTGGTAGGTATGTGAGATCCGCGATATCGAAAACAGGGTCTTGCGGAACGGATTTTTGGTCAAAATAGGGTCTGTTGAACTGATTTTTTCCCGGATTGAGGTCTCAGGAACTGCCTTTTTCCCATAAAAATATGACTATTTGAGCTGAAAATCGCCCAAAATTAGTTTGAAAACATAATAAAAGACATTTTTGAGTCATTTTCTTTGAAAATGGGGTCTTGGGAACTGAAGTAATCTTGAATAGAGCATGTTGGGGAGCGGAAGAGGAGGCTTGAAAAGGGGGTCTCGAGGGCGGCACATACCCGTACCTTCCGTCAATGTAAGTACCCCCCCCCCCCGGGGTGAAATGCTCCTTTCTGCGGCATTGCATATTATATGGTGTATACCTGGTTAGCTATAAATAGAGGAATGGATTAAAATTAGTGAAGTGGTTGCAAATTGAGTGTGGAATGAGCACTGGAAGATATAATGGGGCGCAGTCGACTCATGCTCCCTCTTAATTTCTACAAAGCAGTTCATTGTTTTAACTAGGCGCAGAGCCACCACTGCTTTTTTAATGACTTAAAATATATGGATTTTTAGGGTATGGATATTCCAGAAGAATCTTAAAAGGGGCTCTGTCCCTTTAAACACCCCTCTTTTGGCAGAGCAACACCTGGCTTTCATTTAGCACTGAGGCACCACTGAAATAGTGCTCTCTCTATCGAAAATTTCTTGATCTGCCTTGATTTGGACCCTTTCTACAATTTCCATCTATTCCACTATTAGAAATGCATCAAATATTCTAGCACTAACCATAGCCTTAACCTAACCCTAACTCTAACCCTAATTCTTACCCAAACTCTTAACCTGAAACATATTCTTATCCCTGACCAGGGGGGTGGGTACTTACATTGACAAGGTATACGTATGTGTACCTGCCTTTTGGGGTGGTTTTCACAGATTTGGTATAGCGTTCGGATGGTTTTCGTCCCAGATGAAAGCACCCAATTTGAGTAAAATTGGGTGATGGGTGCTTTTTGGGAACATTTGGAAAAAAAGCACCCAATTTGAGTATTAAAAATTGGGTGCTCTTCCATTAAAATTGGTATATTGATATGGGTTGTCTGACTGAATCTATCCCAATTTTACAATTTTCATTCATTCATCTAATAATACCTATCTGCAAGCCGATATTGTATATTTATTTATTTTTATGCATCAGTTGAGTGTGATGTCTCGCATAAGAAAGTCTCCAAATTGATTCAACCGACAACCACGTTATTTTGATACGTTCATTTTTCATTATTCATTGATGCTATCTGATACATTCTTTGACACATGCAGGTATTAAGGTCGATAAATAATGCACATATTGTGTGTGTTTGGTTTTATACTTGCAGAATAAGAAGTTGATTGACTCATTTAAGTGACAACTTATAAACAACAGTATAATATTTAATATTTTTTAATGAAAATTGAATTTGACCTTTGATTTGTTTACAATGGTTATTTTCCATTCATGGTGCCATTGCAGATTGTGTTGTTTTGTCAGATGAAATATACATGTGAAGTGAATTTTTATTATGTTAATTAAAACTTGTGATAAATGATGCCGTTTTATGATATAAGTCTTAACCTTTCTTTCAAGTTCAGCTCAGTTAACATTTGTATTTTCTCAAGGTCTACAAGTTTTCAGTCTCTGACATTTTAAAAATCATCTGGCATTGAGAGTCGGCCGACGTGTGTGTAGTATCTTGAGCAAGATACTTACCCTCATACATATGAGTGGTGCTCTGGCATAATGAGCGGAAAGTTGCGATTGAAGATTTTGAATAAATGGCTGCTAAAGTAAAAATATGATGAAAAGATCAAATTTCGTTTTTTTACATAAAACAAATAAATACATTAGTGTTAACCTATATTTCGCATATCAATTACGCCGGGAAGTGTAATTATTCACGGGTAATTGATCGCGTTTTGCTATTATACACTATAGTAAACAGTAACTTTAAAATCGATTTGCGACAATTTTTTACTGCCAGATTTTGAGTGGACTGCCTTGTATTTCTATCTCTAAATGAAAATTGTAGAAAGAAAGTATGACATAATATCATTCGAAAGCTGAGATTATAGAGAATTAAAATATGCCATAAACTCAATTTTGAAAATCCTGACTTTCCGTTCATTTTGCCAGAGCACCACTCATATGTGCTCTCTTGAAGTTTTCAAGTGGGTACGGACTTTCTTCAATGCTGTATGTGGAAAGGTAACAGATCTTTCTTGAAGAAAATATTATGAAGGAAGTAGAGTATGGCACAGTCACTTTGAAACAGAGATTAGCACTTCCACCTGTGCAGCTACAGTTATCCCCTTTACTTTTATACATAGATGGTTAACTCATGTTGCACAAAGTGAACATCTATCATCATAATTGCAAGGTATAAATATGAACTATTTTGTCTTCAGTAAATAATTGTAAGTTATCACTTTTTATCTTTTTATTATTCTATTAGGATGGCAACTCAGCGCTTCATTATGCCGCTGCATCTGGATACCGGTCACTAGTAGAGGTAATGTTCTTGATCAGTGTTTGTAGATATAGGGTGAACTTGGGCTGCATGGTACCCCGCGCATAATGCTATATATGGTAAATTTGAAACATTGAAGCACCTAAGCCATTAATATCAGACCTGGGCATCTGTAAATTCTAGCATTCTGGTAAAGGGTATTTTAGGCTAGGGCACTATACATATGTTATGTGAAACGAGTATCAAAATTGCTTAATACTGGTGTAATAGAATGTATGTTGTGATTTTTAAAATACTTTCTGAGATATAAAAAAGTTAATGTCTCTTCACTCCCGTTCAAAAAAGTTACATTTACATATTGTATAGCTTAATTAAGGTTAGGAACATTTTTAGTTCATTCTGCAATGTGTCTCTGATGAATGTGGACCTTTTGGTCCATACAAAACAGTACTGTCAGACAACATACTTTAAAATCTCAATATAGTGCCCCTTTTCCCAGTTGCCATTTTGTGCCATATTTTTTATATGGTTTAAAAGATATGAAATTGATTGCCTGTGTCTGATATATAACGAATGTAACTTTCATTTTAACATCTGATTAGTGATGTAGACCTGTTGGTATTATGGTAAGGAACACGTTTATGAGCAAAACATGAGGTGCACTATATCGAGATTTTAAAGTATAACATGATGATTTTGTTCATATACTTCAAATATACTAAGCTCCCTCACTCTGGGTTGAGCACTTTACCATTTGTATGGTTTCAACTGAACTTTTTATTATTAGTATTATCAGAATGGTAAACATATTTTCCTTTGCCTTAAACAGATATAAAACAAGGTCATGTATTGCAGACGGCCCCAGAAATAATTAAATCAATGTAATATTTCCAGCCATGCAATCAGGGCACCCTTAAGGTAGCACTAATATATATTTCAAGTAAATTGATTTCTTTCATGACACAGCATGATTTTTCAATAGTATTTGTGCTTGCAATGCTTTTCAGGGGGTCATTTTAGACAGTGGACTTAATGGGTCATTCTTGCATTCATATGTGCTTTATGTATTATATTTTATGTAAAAATGGAGTGAAATCCATCTGGACTTCATATTTTGTGAAGTTATGCATCTGTGCTTTTCTGAGCCAAATTTCAAATTTCATCAAAAAAATCAGTCTGAGAAACAGTATTTTCACATATTTGCTGTGGAACTAAAATAGGTTTTTTGACTGCCATTTTGAAACAGACAATCGATTTTCAATTTTTGCACGTTTTCTAAGCAATATACACAGAACTACACCTAACAAAAATTATCTTCCAATTTCAAGAGGAAATTTGGCCGGGAACATGGTTTTTGACTAGTCATGATACATTCAATGAAACAACATTATGTATGCAACACTGACCCAAGTCCAAGGATTTTGACTACATTTTAATACATAAAGGACTTGTGGGAGCACTTTCGGTGTGGATTCATTTTAATCCTTCACGCACAAGGTAGTCAGTCCTAGTTATAAGAAAGTCTCTCATGTGTAAAACTTATTTTTGAAAAAAAGTGGAATTGGGTCAGTCTTGCATTCTAGTATTGAATTGCAAACATGCTTTCATTTTCATAATATTACAATAATGGTTGATAGTACAATGAAAAAAAAAGTCAAAATATTGAAAGAAAAAAAAGTGATGCAGACGAGTTTTCAGTTGGCCAAATAATTGTATTACATGGTGATGAGTAATGCTTAAATCTCCAATATTGAATCGCAATTAATGTTTCCTCTTTATTCATATTTTTGAAATAAGAATGTGTTTGATATCCATTTTCTGTTGAACAAATGCTGTGATGATGTTTTATTATAAACAGTGCACGTATGCTTTTTGTATATAAAACATCCTCTTTCCTGTAATAGATCCAAATGTTCTCATAGAACTTCAGTTTTGATGTATTGTTTTTCAAACATCATATTTTATGATTCGATGATATAGTTCTAAGGTAGGTCTCATTTTGAGGGAATTTTAAGTAGAGCTTGGGCTTGGGGGATGGCACTTGTAATAAAAACACAGAAAAAGGGTATTTTTTCATGGAGAGAACCATAATGCGATGACTACGTTCATAGTGTCAAAATGTCCAAAAATCGAGCAACATGGTTATGTTTGTGAATGGTTAAAGGAATCAATATGAGATAAGGGCATATATAAATACATGATTTTGAAAAACTATACTTGAGTAGAGTATGATTTTTACTAAATTTTAAAGTAGCCTATATATAGATGCTCTTTGAGCTGACAAAAATATTAGGATCAGTTTTTATGGGCCATATATGAGCATGTGATAGATCTCTTAACCCTAACAGTCCCCACCGTTTTCAGCGTTTTCATGGGGAAGGGGTAAAATAAACTAAGTACAAACATGTCAAACGGTGGGGAAGAAGGAAAAAAATCGGGCTCCAGGCCCGGGGTACGTGCAAACCCGCGACCTCTGGTTTCAGAGGCGAGAGTATGGGCTTCGTTCTACGGGGGGAACTCAGGCAGGCTAGGCATTCCATGTTTAGATATAGACTGGGGTGATAGCATAATGATTGGTCGTGACGTATTTGGATTTAGGCTATGTATGGTTTTGTATGATTTTTACCTGTTAGGGTTAAGGAACCCAGTCCAATTGGGTCAGCATTTTAAATTTTTCTTATGAAAAAAATTGCCATACCAATGTTTTGGTTGGCTCTTTGAGCTGACAAAAAAATATTGGTTTAGGATCAGATTTGTTATGGGCCATATAATATGAGTATGTGACAGATCTCTTAAAAGATCCCAGGCCAGCATATTTTATACATTTTAAAACCATACATATTTGAGGTCAGCATATTTTAAATTGTCCGAAATTTTGGTACAAAAATATTTCTCATTTGATTTCCATTACCCATATGGAATTTTATGGATGTACCATCTTCCATTCATTGAAGGGAAAATGTGAATAATTTTGGTAAGGGGTGGCTTCAAAACTCAACCGGCGCTGCCTGTTGAGATTAGAAGTGCCCCCTAATCATAATATTATCTACACAGTGAAGTATAGGAAACTGTAAAATACAAAAATTGCCCATAAAATCAAAAGGGATGTGCCAATTTGAAATTGAAATTTGAAAGTGGTGATCTTTTTCGTATGACAGTGAAAACTAAAATTTGAAAAATTAGATCATGTTCCTTCAATACAAATGAGCCCTCTGCCATGAAGAGAGGATAATTAAATGGAAACAAAGAATATAGATTTCTTGCTATTTTTTCATTTTGGGTTTATCCCGGGGATTCCCCATTTTTTCACCGTCAAAAAGTTAGTTCATGATCTACTTATAAATGATCATTATTTATTCAAAAGTTTTCTTGTTCTTAAAATGTGGCTCCCATACAATCATTGGATTTTTCCTCACTCATTCAGTATTTTGTGCGCTTATCATTTGATCAAGTTATATATGTTACTTTATTCCAAGTTGCAAAATTTGTTCTTTGCATTTGTGGTCTACATTGTAGCCAAATGGTCTACATTTGTATTTCAATAACATTGCCAGAGGATACCAGTTGTGAATGCACCAAACTATACAGTCTGTCTTACTTTCTCTGAACTGATTCCTTTAATTGCATTGGACAACATTTCAAAAAAACATGTGGTATGTTTAATAATGTTTGACCAAATATTGTGAAATTTGGATCCTTAAACCCTTAGAAAAGTCAAAAACTAGAATTTCGCTATATGTTGATTTTGGGTATGAAACTTTTTTCTATAGTAAAACTCCCGGTAAAAGTATGCATTGATTCTATATGTCAGGAAAGAGGTTGAGGTTTTTTTTTTTGCATTGCTTCATAGGTTCAGGAAGTTTTATTCTCAACTTTCCTGATAGGTTGTAGATAAATTAACAGAAATTTCAATTTTGGATCTGCTAATAAAACAATATTTCAACTCTAAAGTGCAGTATTTTTCACAGTCGCCAATGACAAAATCTAAATATTTTGATATATTAAAAAGAGGTTTAATAATTCAACAATGAAACTTTGCATGCCTCCATGTGTATTGCTAACACTTGAAACAGACAATAATCACAAAGATTCTGTTAACAGAATCTTTTCTTAATCAAATGAACACAGAGCTGTATTAAGCTCTACCATGTGACGCAATGAAGATCACATTAAAGTACAAATTCGGAGAAATTCCAACCCTTTTTATATTGTTTGATGTAAAATTATATAAATTTAAAGTTATATAGATGTAAAGTTAAGAATTTTGTTCAGCACATTGACCCACATTGTAACCAAATGTTTTGCCCTACATTTGTGTTTCAACAACATTGCCAACGGATACAAAGTCATGAATGCAGCAAATTGTGCGGTGTGTCCTACATTCACTGAACTGAACTGATTACATAATTCTGTTGAATAATTCAAATGCAAAATAATGATTGAGTTATCTTTGTTTGATTTTAATTTTAGTGACATCTTTATGATTATCCAAGTTTGATGAAAAATTCTAAGGTAAAACATGATTAAAAGGAAGCATTGGCCAATTTTTCAAAATTTAGTTATATGAAGGATCACCAATAAAAAGGTTCCAGTTTCAAATTTCAAATAAATCAATCCAACCATTTTTAAAATTTAATTATGGTTTCCATAAATAGACACATTTTTGTTTTAAAGCATATTGTGGCAATTGGACCATGTTCTTTTTGTATTTTATGATTATAATGATCACATGGAAACGTTTTAATATTTGGTTTAATCATTTAATTACGTAAATTGTCTATGGTTTAATCCGGGGGGGGGGGGGGGGGGTCTTCAAAAAATTTTTGTACGGGTATGTGCCTACCGGACGCCGAAAAACTGACCATTTCTATACAGTGGCGTAACTTTGGTAGCGGATGCCCGTGGGCAGTTTTATAAAGGTGCCCCTAAATACATAAACGCTAATGCAAAGCGCACAACGCGCGTGAGTGCCTACGGCGTGGGGTCCAGGGGCCCGCTTAAGGGCCCTGGTGGGGTCCAGGGGCAAAACGTCCTCAATCAAAATAAGTTTTCCCTCTTTCACCTTAATTGCAGAAGCCTCAATAAAAAAGCTAGTAACATTGTGGACTACCTTTCTACCATTA
>JXSR01S074043.1:86686-98394 GCA_000969725.1 Ophiothrix spiculata | reverse complement strand
TGATTGGTTGTTTTCTTCTTTCTTTCTTCTTCTATCAAGCGCTTTGTATCCTATGGTCAAAAGGCGCTATATAAATGCCATTTGTTGTTGTTGTTGTTGTTGTTGCACTACTATAAACGGATATGTAGCTCAGGAACTGCAGCTTGGAGGTGTGAAAAAAAAGTTTCTGGTAGTCTGGATAATAGACACTTTTTCTCTCTGTGGGTATGGAGCCTGGACTCTAAACCCACGCTTATCAATAGACTACACAATGGCGATTCCAATGATCTTTATACCAAACTCCCTTAGCTCTTAAAGGGACTGGCCTAGATTCTTCTTTTACATGAATCGGTAGAACATGTTTATAGTATTATAACCTACAAATAGTTTTCCATGATTTTGAGGAATATTGGAAAAAATTGCAATTCTTTACTTGCTTTAATTTTTTTCGCCGGCGAAAAAAAAAGATGTGAAAACAGTGTTTCTAGTTTCAAAATTAAAATGATTTTGTTTCTACACATGTGATGGGTAAACAAATTATTTTTGATGAAATTGTGTCTCTTTTGATATATATTAAATTATCTCTGTGAGCTTTGTTTGATTTTGTATCAGGTGAATCCAGATATGAGGTACAAATTTAGGATTCAGAAAACACAAGAAAGTCACACCACCATCAAGGAATGATATATGGTGGCATTTCATTATGTGGGTATGCTAAAAAGGTGGTGTTGTTACATTTTTTCGTGGGTTCTCGAACTTAATTTGATGTAAATTCACTATATATATGTTATATAAATATTTGGCACATGTGTAGCCAAGCAGTGTAACTCCTCCTCCCATCCAGATTGGTAGTCTACCGCAACAACAGCTACTCTGAAACCATCTTTAGGAAGAGGATGCATAAAGCCCAGCCATTGGTCAACTTCGCAGGAAACCAATGGTTTCACATAGATTCCTTTTCAGGATTAGATTAAAACAGACAAGACCACCATTTATTTGGTGTCAAGTAGGGATGTATTGGTCCATAAGCTGTTTGAGTTTATTTTCACATTAATCTGTCTTATAATTAAAAAGTAGTTTTACCAACATTAAGTTTTAAATAATGTTCTAAACAAATTCGAAGTAGATGGTCAATAAGTCTTCATTGATTTTGAAATACTAATGTTATTGCACTATCGGTGCATATTTTGATCAACAAATGAAGATGGACAAATATATTACCCACCTATGTCGCTCATTAAACTTTCAATTGAGAAACATCAACAGAATCCAAGGATTTCTCGATTTTGATTCTTGTCATCATGCCATTGTTCATTGATCCTCTGAAATCCTCTGGATTATTGTAGCACGCTCCTCAACGGCATTCCTTCAAAAGACCTTGCCTGCCTTCAAAGGATACAAAATAGATCTGCCAGGCTCATTTTCCAGAAACCCAAGTTAACTCATTATCATGCTTTGAGGTGTCCAAGTGTGGGAAAATATTGGATCCAAAACATGATAATGATAAAATTGGATGATTTACGCCCGATATTTATTGGTCTCGCTATGAGTTTTAAAATATTGGGCTCGACTGCGTCTCGCCCAATATTTTTGCAACTCATAGCTCGACCAATAAATATGGGCTCAATCGATCCAATTTTATACCACACTTCCCCTCTCATTAAAGAACTCCATTGGCTTCCTGTGAAACAACGCATCCATTATCGCACTCTTGTTCATATGTTTCAATCCCTCAGTGGTGTTTCTCCAAACTACCTTTCTTCGCTTGTCCAAACTCGCCAGATAGATGCTTATGCCCTTCGATCCTCCACATCTACTTACTGTACTGTTCCACGAACACGTACAGTTACTGGTGACAGGGCCTTCTCTGCTTGTGGTCCTCGTCTGTGGAATAGTTTGCCTCCCATGATAAAGAATATCAGTTCCTCTGCCACTTATAAAAAGTCCCCGAAAACCCACCTTTTTCCTAAATGATTGGTTGTTTTCTTCTTTCTTTCTTCTTCTATCAAGCGCTTTGTATCCTATGGTCAAAAGGCGCTATATAAATGCCATTTGTTGTTGTTGTTGTTGTTGTTGCACTACTATAAACGGATATGTAGCTCAGGAACTGCAGCTTGGAGGTGTGAAAAAAAAGTTTCTGGTAGTCTGGATAATAGACACTTTTTCTCTCTGTGGGTATGGAGCCTGGACTCTAAACCCACGCTTATCAATAGACTACACAATGGCGATTCCAATGATCTTTATACCAAACTCCCTTAGCTCTTAAAGGGACTGGCCTAGATTCTTCTTTTACATGAATCGGTAGAACATGTTTATAGTATTATAACCTACAAATAGTTTTCCATGATTTTGAGGAATATTGGAAAAAATTGCAATTCTTTACTTGCTTTAATTTTTTTCGCCGGCGAAAAAAAAAGATGTGAAAACAGTGTTTCTAGTTTCAAAATTAAAATGATTTTGTTTCTACACATGTGATGGGTAAACAAATTATTTTTGATGAAATTGTGTCTCTTTTGATATATATTAAATTATCTCTGTGAGCTTTGTTTGATTTTGTATCAGGTGAATCCAGATATGAGGTACAAATTTAGGATTCAGAAAACACAAGAAAGTCACACCACCATCAAGGAATGATATATGGTGGCATTTCATTATGTGGGTATGCTAAAAAGGTGGTGTTGTTACATTTTTTCGTGGGTTCTCGAACTTAATTTGATGTAAATTCACTATTCTTTGGCCTATTGACTTGTTTAATGTCTCATTTGAAAGCTTATACTTTCTGCTATTTCTGGCAGTAATTTGGCTTTCATGGGTTACATACTTTAAGAGAGACAATGGTTTGAACTTGGCAGTACAAGGGTGGTGGTGCCTAAGGATGCGGTGCCTACGGATGCGGTAGATACCCAAATTGAGACAATATCACCATTTTGGAGGGTTTGACACTGCTGGAACATTCAAAAATGGATTCTGTGACTTCAAATAAATTACAGTTTGCATTGCCGTCTATGGAGTAATTAACCATTAATTAGCTCATTATGCCAAAAGAAAAGTGATATTTGGCTAAAAAGTTATTTGAATTGAAAATGATCAATAATATTAACATCATATCAAACAATAGTTTTTTTGACCATTTTGACCATGTAACACGTTTTTGACCCAACTCATGAAATGCCAGCATATTGCAAATTAGTTATCTCTCAATTTGAGCCATTTCTGTGTAAATTGATGTTCTTTTTTTCGATATTATTACACTTTTAAGCTTTATTTAGAGCATTTCCACAAGTTTTTAATTCTAAGTGGAATCTAGGCTTGTCCCTTTAAATAAGATAAGGTAAAGGCGACCAAGGTTTATAGGCCACTGCTCTAATAAGTAAGATCATAGGAGTTTTTGTAGCCTAGTGGATCTAAGCAGTATTTCAAATCAGTTGGTTATCGGTTCGAGCCCACTACTGCAAACAAGTTATGTCTTTGGACAACACATTCAATCTCATTTGCTTTGTCAACTCAGCGATATTGGGGAGCTGTCATAAAAAGTATGAAATGCTGATACGATGTGAACATATGCCAGTCGCTCTGAATAAAATGAGATTATTGTGATGGCTTCTTGAAAGCAGCTGTAATAGGCATGGTGAACCAAGTTTTAAAGTTTCTGTGTATTGAGAAAGGAAACGTGCATTTTGTGATTATATCCAAACTGATCTACACTCCCGGTCAAAAGTGTTTGCGCACCCTTGCACAAGGGCAAAAACGTAATTATTATATCAAACGACCAAGACTCTGAAAAAAATCATGTTTTTTATAGGTGCTTGTGTATCCAATATAAGTAATTTATGTTTCCTCTAATATTCGATCTTCAATAACCATTAAAATGGCCGATTTCCTGGACCATGCAAATACACCACACCCACATTTTGATATGTACCTATGTTTTTATTTTTCAATGCTTGTTATCACCGTATAGCCGTAAAGAACATTTTCAGGTAGTAAGTTTTCCAACAAATGTGCAGTTATGTATTTAAACTCTGTTTATTATGTGTAGAAGAAAGTACACAATATGTTTAGCACGCCATATTTTCAAATGCGTTAAATGCAATTCTTTTGAGTTTTTTTTAGATATATGTATTCAAAATATATTTTTCGAAAAAATATGGCGCAAATGATGAACTGTTCTCGAAATATGGCTGGTTAAAGGTTTTGTGCGCAAACACTTTTGACCGGGAGTGTATTATGTCCAAGCACATGGAAGAAGATATCAGTGAGACCAGCTGTACGTTTGTGAAGATTTTGATTCATCCAGGTATTCAAACATTAGGAGATTATATAATTAAATCAAATCATCTGGACTTACGTTATTTTGAGTATAACGTTTTGTGTCGACATGTCTTTATCTGAGACACATAGTCAAGCCATCTGATGATCTGGCGGAGGCCAGTTGTGGCATATTCTAATTTCTTTTCTCACGAAGTAAGGGCTGAGAGTAAATTGTACAATTGTGTTGGGAGTGGCCATCCTTCTCTTTCTCTTTTTCTTGCTATCTTTTCTATTTTCGGCATCTTTTCCAAGATGCATTGGCCAGCATGCATAGATTAGCCATTTCTGGCTATTCAGGTTGGTACTTTTGTATGAGCTTGGAAGAGACCATGAGTTCATCATGGATCTAATGGCATGTGTCCGTCACGGACCAACCGAGGTAAACAAACAAACAAATATTTCATTGTACTGTAAACTCTTTAAGAAACACTAAAAAACAACCCAAAATATGTAGGAAAGTTAGCAAATGAGAATGACTTCAGAGAGACACATAAGTTAATCAGCAATGTGGTTAAGATATCTGCACTAGTCGGAACAGTCTATTTCTCCACTAATCTTACACATGTCCATAATTCCTCTTATCCAGACATTTGGTTGTGTGCCTGTGTACTATATCTATGGTTTTAAAGCATCATATTGAAAATGTTCCAGCCAGATGCCCAAAATTTGACTTTGTCATCTAGTCCAGATAATGGCAAGCTGTTGCCGATTAGTTTATGTGGCTCCCCTAAGTAAACAAATGAGAATGACAAATTTCAACATATTACTTAATCAGAATTACATCCCATTTTTGCTTAATCATATTACTTATAATTGTTCCATTTCATTTTCGAAACATCCATTTCAGATACTGCAGCTGGATCTGTAGATACCAAATTCATAGAGGAGGCAATCCAGGAATTACTCAAAGCTCGGCGGACTCTCAAATTCTCATATCCGTATGGCTATTATCTAGAAGACAGAGGAGGGAGCAAACAGATTTTTGAATTTATGCAGGTAGGTAACGAACCCCCATAATTTCACCAACTCTCACTTTAGAAAAAAAAAACAAAAAACATCATAGACAGGGTTACGTACAGGGACAAAATTTCTACTCAGGCAGCGACTCAGTGATAGCTTACCTGAGTGTCACGTATTGGGAAGAATGGTAGGTGAGTAATTCAAACCATGGTAAAAACTCACATTTTTCCTTCGTCTCGTTTCAAGGCGAAAGGACTAGAAACAGAAAAATCAAGAAATCGGTTAGGTTTAAATTGAAATTAGTCATTTGCTAGAGATGATAAATCTTGACTAGTCTAATTTGGCAGGATTTTACAATGCGTAGGGGTGCCTTAGTTTGGTGGTTAGCGATCTGCGATCTTGCCTCGCACATATTGGGCCCGGGTTCGATTCCTGGTGAGGGCACTTGCCGTAATAGAATTTTGGAATCTTTGCTTAGATGTTTATCTGACTTGGGTGGTAGCATCTGGCAGATAGTCTAGATCTACTCCGCTCCTTACATGAGGTATTTATGGGTAAATATTTCATGAGAGATTGTCGTCCTTCAGAGGGGACTTAAAGCCCTCGGTCGCATGACAGAAGAGTCATACCTGTACATGTAATCGCAGACAGTATCGTAAAGAGTAGGGTATTCTACCTCTGACTGTTCCCAACCCCAGTTTGGTCAATTTTTAGACTTCAAAATCCACCTACGCGTTATACACCTTATTTGAGCATTTGAGGTTGCACAATATTGGAAGAAAGAAAGAATAAAACAGTGATCTCGCCTGAAAAGTGACAGTCTAATCTTGGACTTTTGTTCCTGATATTTTCACTTCTAATTAGAGGTTTTCCTGTTGGACATTAATTTTGTTGTTGTTGATATATATGCTAATTCATGATAACTGATGTTAAATTGTCATGTGAGTGCAAGAAAGTCATATCTACAATCGCTGCCATTTGTAATAAATTTGTGTTGCCCATTTTAGAATTTCCAATCTTGGGTCAGTGACTCTTGGAATGAATCTTCAGGTTACAGTGTCACTTGAAGAACCATTTCAAGAGCCACTGATATATTGGAAAGAAATTTTGAGCTATTTTTCACATTCTATAGCAATAAGGTGATAAATAAATATAACATATGGCAGCCATTGCAGATACAACTTTTTTGTACTCGCATGATGAAATATGATTATAGATCCAAGCTAATTACAGTGGCGTTATTTATTATGCAGTCGGTAAGGAACAATAAAGGAGTCATTGAAATGAATTTCATAATTGTTTAGTATATTTTAATCATATATTTATGACGCGTTACTTCAATAGGCTTCAATGACAAATATCAAAATTGGATTTTTAAAAAATTACTTTTTGTGTTTTATTCACGCGTTCATTGCCTACTTTCAAGATTTTTACACTTCAATCATATAATCATGACGCATTTATTGGTCAAAGTTTTTCAAGAAAAACAAATATCAAAATTAGATTTTAAGGAAATGATTTGTTGTGTTTTATTCACGTGTTCATTGCCTATTTCCAAGTTTTTCAACTTCAATCATATAATCATGACGCATTACTTGGTCAAAGTTTTTCAAGAAAAACAAATATCAAAATTAGATTTTAAGGAAATGACGTTTCGTGATGTTTTCATGTATCCATTGCATATTTCCTCATTTTTATTTTTATAATTCAATCATATTATCAAAGCTTTTTTAGAATAAATATCAAAATTAGAATTTAAGGAACTTACTTTTTATATTTATACATGTATTCATTGTGTATTTCTTAGTTTTATTTTTATATTTCAATCATATATTCATGACGTATTACTTGCTTGGAAGTTTTCAGAATAAATATCAAAATTAGATTTAAAAAAAAATCTTTTTGTATGTTTCATTTTAATTTTTTGTATCTAAATTTAGTAACAGGAAAAATTTATTCTCATATATTTTTTAATATATCAAGTACTTATTTCTTGGATAGAAGATGTTAAGCCCACGATACAAGCAAGACGTGACCACTAGCATGTAGTTTTCTTTTAGACGCTTTGAAGAGGCTAATTAGACACTAGCAATTTAAAATAATTCGAACTGTAGTGTCTTTGTTTAAAGCACCTAGCTAGACGCTAGCTGTGTCTTGCTAGTATATCATGGGCATCAGAGGAACAGGGTTTGAACTGAAGACCAAGGAATTTAGGGGAACCGATACTCTCCACCATTTTGATTTCACCGCCGTGTAAATCCTATGGGACGGCAGCCATCTTGGATTGTCGCTCATGGAGGTTGAGTTATGTACCTCCGGCATTTTACGGCTCCGCGTACCTCACTTCGAGAGTCTTTGCAACAGATTAGCGGGAAAATTGGCGTACTTTGATCAGAGCAAGTCGCCATACACGCTACTTAAAACGCAGACATGGTTTGCGCGTGAAACAAAATGCACACGCTGTATATGCATCAAGTGAAGATTTACGCGATCTGCTTGGATATCGGGTCAAACTCCGAATATATCCAGAGGTACAATAACTCTGCTCCATGAGCGACACAAGATGGCGGAGAAAACTGGTTCCCCTATAAAAATTCCTTGCTGAAGACCTACAGACTCAAATCGACTGCTCATCCCTATCTGCAGACCATTTAGCTCAGTTGGTAGAACATGGCACTAGTCAAGGATAAAGTCCGAGGTTTGAATCGTGGTTTGTCGGTGATTTTTTTCAATAACTGTCATTTATGTTACAGGGTTAGTACGGGTCCATAAATTTTATTTTGCATTTTCCAGGCCTTGAAAGTCCTTGAAAAACTGATTTTATAAAAAAAAAATTCTGTGAAAATCCTTGAATTGTTGAATGTCAGAAATATTAAAAATAAATATGTCAAAAGAATTTACCATGCAATTATTTTTATCCAAAAAATGGGCGAAAACAAATGTATTTTGTTGATTCATATTCCGCCGGCTGTCCCTGAAAAAGTCCTTGAAAGTCATTGAATTGTTCTTGGAAAAGTCCTTGAATTTTGTAAGTGGAAAAGTGTACTAACCCTGTGTAATGTGGCAAAAATTTGATCATCATTGCTAATTATAACTTACCCACATATTTGATCATTTCTTGCTGTTAAAAGGTTTGAAAGAATAAATGTCTACCCTGGATAAAGCAAATTAACTTTTGAAAATTTTATTTGTGCATCCATTGCATATTTTCATGTTAGTCGTAAAAATTTTAAAGAATAAATATGTGCATTGAATGAAACAAATTAAATTTTGTTTATTTCCTTCATATATTCATTGTTGTAATACTTCAGTGTTTTGAAGAATATATATCTAAATTTAATGAAAAATCAAACGGATGTTTGTTTACTTTGTTCATATAGCCATTGCTTATTTTTTGTTGAATGCTTTTAAGGATAAATGTCTTATTAAATACAAACAAATTGAAGTAGTTTTACTTACATTTAGTGGCTTATGGCTAACTTGGAAATAATTTGACATATCCGGCCATGACTTGTGTTCACTGTTGATTGATTTTCGTCAATTTTCAATTGATTGAAATAACAAATTTCTCCAAATACAAACACAAGAACTGCTGCATATTGGGTTCTGTTGTAGAGATTCAACTTTGCTTAAGGTGGCCTAGCACAGAAACTTTGTCGGACACGAGTGAGCTGATATCAGCGGTGTTTGACACAATTTCAAAGTATTTATCCCGGGCTTTTAGCGTACTTTCTGGCATATTGTATCTTGCGCTTTAATATAACGCAATTTTACATGTGCGTCATTTTTATATTCAGGCAAAAGACCATGTGCGTTGGTCCTGATGGCGCAGGGCCCAAAGTGCACAATGCTTAAGGTATTAGTCATTCCTAAAAAAGATGTCAATTTTTTGCTTAATTTTGCTTAGTATCTCCAAAAGTAAGTCGGTGACCATATTTTTTATTAGGTTTTTTTAAAGAACTACATACGGACCAAAACATATGTGAAAAAGAGAGGAAAAATATAGAGCCATTTTAAATTACAAGTATTTTTGTCTGATTTATTTTGATTTTACCATAGAGGTCAATGGTAAAAAGTGGTAAAACATAGTGTTTTTGAAGTGGATTTTTCTCAAAAACTAAGTCGTTAACCCCCATTTTTTATTTCAGAAATGTGATCAGCACATATGAAAACACCATATATCCAAAAATTAGAAAATAAATAGAGGAATTCTATCTGTGCTAAGCCACCTTAAGGGCAAAATACTACTTTATGCAGACTGAGCGCAAAGTTGTGTTTTAAAGATTTACAAATTTTGACAAGATCAGAGTCCGATTCCAAAAATCCATTGCAAATGCCGATATTCATTGCAAAAACTGAAATTAATAGTAATTAAGTGCGATTGATTTAGGGAAATCAATTTCACTATTGCAAGTGCGATGGATTCATTCACAAATATTATAGTAATTTAAGTTCATCGTACCATGTGATGATCTTTGAGAAATTCAAAATCCATTGTACCTGACATTTGAGATAACCGTGCGATGAATTTGAATTTGTGAGCGATTCATCATTCATCGTAGTGCGATGATCTTAGAGCAAACCAAGGTTAAAACTATCCCCAGCAGGCATGCTCAACGTTCATTTAACGTTCAACGTTAAAAAGTGGAAAAATAATCTTGGTATTGAGTTACAAACAAGATCTGTGGTCGATTTCACTAACATTAAAATGCATCGTTAACGCATCATAAGACCGAACACATCGTTCACTCATCGCAAATTTATGATCACCTTTTGGCTCATCGCAAAGGTGCGATGTGTTGGAATTTTCCCCATACAATATTTGTATACCTTGCGACGCATCGCATGCTTGTGAAGGGTTTTTATGTCTTTAAAATGCAGTCTAGCTGCGCACTGAATGCATCACAGCTACGATGCTTCGCAATTGTTTAGTGAAATCGGCCACAGATTTTAAATATCATCCTGGTTTTGCTCTATTTTATAAACTTGTTGATGATTAAAATAATAAATGGGGCATTCAGTGTAATTCCTCAAACAGTCCGGAAGATAAAAATATTCAAAAAGTTCAGAATTTTATTTCAACATTGAAAAGTGTTTGAACTTTCAACCGCATTGTTGAAAAGTTGTTGAAAAATGGTTGAGTTAAACATTCAGCGTTGATTCAATGTTGTTTCAATATTGAACGTTGAGTTGTGCCTGGTGGGTCAAGAAGGATGTGTGCTGTACTGCAATGCTCACCATTGTTATTTCATGATCCATATGTATTGATTTCAGAATGAGCTAGAGGATTCAACCGAGAGCCTATCCCAGATGGTAGCTCGGCACTACCTTCGTACTCCACGTATTAAGATTATCCAGACTGCGCAGCTGGTCTTGCGCAAACGCCATGAATTCCTGTGTGCTGTGAGCAAAGGGTTCCTACCACCAGAGACTCC
This sequence comes from Ophiothrix spiculata, assembly GCA_000969725.1. Taxonomy (NCBI): domain Eukaryota; kingdom Metazoa; phylum Echinodermata; class Ophiuroidea; order Amphilepidida; family Ophiotrichidae; genus Ophiothrix; species Ophiothrix spiculata. The sequence goes on along the minus strand of JXSR01S074043.1, from coordinate 87,709 downwards.
ACCGTCGTCAAGACGACCAACGCTAACAAGAAGCTGGGACAGTGACTCGGATGAAGAGGTAAAAACAGTGCAAATTTTACTATTTGGATACTAAGGCCCGTATTCAAGAAAGGTATTTAGCCAAATCAAGGTTTTATTTCCCATCAACAGCACGACTCATTGAACTGTTCTGCTTGAAAGCTGCAATGATGCGTATCATTCCTGGACAGTTGATGCTCAGTTAAACAATGGTTTAGCTAAACATCTTTCTGGAATACGGGCCCAAAGGTTTATTCCACAAACTTTACAGGTGTGTTTGCAAACTCAGTGAGCTAGTATTAAAAAGTGCATCGGACAAAATTTCAAAATTGTATTATCTGCGGACAATTTACACTTGTTATGCTTTATAATGACAGCTACCAAATATTACAAAATTTTTGATTAAACCCTATAGGAAAAACAAAAACTTGAATTATGTTATGAATGTTTATATTGGTATGAAGCTGTTTTTAAAAAGTATGTAAGCATTGCTATTATGTTAAAAGAGGCAGTTTTTTGTAAACATCATGTTTGAATTCATCATAGACGAATAATATGGGCATGATAGTGCTGCAAAGGCAGGCCATACTCGGTGTTTTGCCATAGCTGGACATTGGATCGGGATGCGAGATGGCGGAGTTTCAATCCCAGGGGAAACAGAAAATTTGTGTATGACATGTTTGGACTTTGATAGTTTAATCGCTTTGGATTTAGGGTTATTATATATTTTGTACAATGCCTAAATTGGAAGTTCAAATTGAAAATTGATCGATTTAGGCCAAAGAAAAAGAATAGTCTGTCTCAGCTTATATTTTAAAAATCCAAATTTAACGCATTTCTTTTTTTTTATAGGTTTTTGAGAGATTTTCAGTTTTTTTCATCTTTTTTCCCACTACTGGAAAAAAAGGTTAATAAATAAACAGCCGCGAAAAAAAAAATAGTGGCTTAAAAATGCAATAAAAAAAACTTAGGGGGTATATCCGCATCTGCGTAGCCCTTTTTTAC
>JXSR01S074043.1:24690-60033 GCA_000969725.1 Ophiothrix spiculata | reverse complement strand
CCCTTAATAACCTGCGTAATAGCGCAATCCAATCTAATAAAATTATTTCTACTTTTATGTTAACAACTGGGCGGTCATTATCATCTAACAATGACTTATAATGACCTGCGTATGTGATGTCATTAGCGCTGAATGCGTTTTCTCATAAAACGCCATGGCAAGCGCACGTATGCACCACACACATGCGCGTCTATCATATTACGCGATGATTGTCATGCCTGGACTGATCAAAATTCTCTTATAGGGATAAGTAGACCTTTAAGTAAGAAATAAGTTTAATAAAGTATTTCTTTATAAAATCGCACATAAAAGGCATTAAAAATGTCGAAAGACGGTTATTAATGACAATAATAACTTTGCACCATCTTTAATTCGGTCATTGCTTAAAATCGTCGGTGTTTGTTTTGGGCCTCTTGGCCTCGGTACTTTACGCTCCCTCAGAAAAGTACCTCCGCCCAAAACAAACACCTCTGATTTTAAACAATGACCTCAAAAAAGATTGTGCACAGTTATTATTGTCTAATTACATTGTTGTTTCAAATCTCCTTGGAAATATCCCATATGACACATTTGGGTCGATTTTTGTACCCGGTGGAAGTACATCTGTACCCCTTATCCTAGTTCCCCCTAGCTTAATTCAAGTTCTGCTTTTCTCCTCTTCCACCTGCCCATGTCCTTTACATTCCAGTCAAAAAAATTCTCTGCCGAAGTTATACATCAACATGTTTGCAAATCACTTTTCGTGGAGCTCACTTTGAGCCACTGGTTCCAAACAAACTGGGTGGGCATTTTGCCACATGTTAAGTCTATGGATAAAAATTCTATTGTGAATTTATAATTCTTGAATCCAAATGAAGCAAAAGTTAGCATTATCATGTGGGTTGTTTTGGGAAAGAGTCTCATAATAGTCAGGACGTGGTCCCTATTATTACCTTTATTGAGAACGAGTGAAAAGATGGTCTTATTTTTATGTGGACTTACGTGTATTGAGTTAACACGTGTGATCAGTGGTACCATCATCGGTATAATCATGTTTGGAACCATGTCGCATGTGCTAGGCTAATTACGCAAGAAATTATGTAACTACTTCTGCAGCGCATTATAAGGTGGAATTTATCAGTTCATAGCAGATTTAATTACCGATATTTGTATTCTCAAATTAAATGTTATTTTTATCAAGACTAATATGTACAACTATTATGTACTGTCCACAAACAGTGGTTTGATTGATTATTGTTCACAAGGCTTCAATTAAGAAGGAAGCAGTTAAATATATTTAACATAAATATCATATGTGATGTTTTGTCAAAACTGAAATCTTTTGGGTGGATTCTGGAACTTATCTTTCGTTTTTAATTCTTTGCAAGCAAAAACAAAAAACAAATAACCACATACAAATTATAAGCTTAGAAACCATCCGATTCAAGCAGCCTGAAGCAGATAGATACCATGTCTTTGTTAATTTCATTGAATTTAGTGCTTGGGAGATTGATTTTGAAGCTCAAGGTGTCTGGTCCATGATAGATCTGCCCAAAAATTGTTCTAGTAAAAATCGGCATGAATGATATTTTATCGATGTAGAAGCGATTTTTAAAATAAAAATTGGGGGTCACCAGACTCGTTTTTGCTTGAGAATTGGTTTAAAAACAGCATTTTTGAAGGTTTTTGGGAAAATTAGTACAGGGGTCTATGGGGAATGTGGCAAAAGTGACATTGGGCCGTATGCATAAAAAGTAGTAAATACTTTTTACTTGAAATTTTGAGTCCATATGTGTGCATAAAGTGTAGTAAATACTATTTACTCTACCTTTTACTGGTAGTATTAATTTTACTCAAGCACCTTTTACTTGATAAGTAGTAAATACTTCCATTGATATGCATAAAAACAAGTATTTACTAGAGTTTACCTAGTAAATACTTACATATTTCAAGGTACCTAAAGAGCTACCTTGACAGTTTACTAGCTCAATTTTGACAAATTAAAACAAATTTATGGAGCTTCCAAGTAGAAATAAGAACGGGTACAAGCAAAGAAGAGTTCATCCAAATACAATTTGACGTTGTTTGTTGAAGTTTGAGAGGAAACGTGCCACAGATGAGCGATCATTTTGTTAGTGATCGATTTACATGATTATGGCAGTATATAACTGGTTTTCTTTTGTCAATACTCTCTTCTGATAGGGGTGAGGGTTAGGTGTGATCCTTGACTGACAATCCCGTTTTATGGTTTATAAATGTTTTTAAGGTTGCACACATACATGCAAATGTTTCTATGGTTACGCATAAGGGTGTTTTTGGGATAAGCACGTACACTTTATTTTTTAAGTAGCTCAAGTGTTTTTAGGGGCGCTTATACACGCAAGTGTAAGTTTCGATTGCGTGTTACGCAAAAGTGTTTTTTGGATGCACGCGTATGCGTTAGCGTTTTCTAGGTCGCGCTAGTGATTTGAGCGCTCCGCACATGTGCGCAAATGTTTTTGTGATCAGTGTGTAAGTGTTTGACGTCGCTCGAGTGATTTTAGGGGCGCATATACACGCAAGTGTAAGTTTTGATTGCGTGCTTATGCAAAAGTGTTTTTGGATGCACCCGTATGCGTTAGCGTTTTCTAGGTCGCGCTAGTGATTTGAGCGCTCCGCACATGGGCGCAAATGTTTTTGTGATCAGTGTGTAAGTGTTTGAGGTGTTTTAGGCTGAGTAAGTGATTTTACGGTTGCATACGTACACACAAGTGTTTTAACAATTGGAGGTGCATGCATACGCGTTAGTTGTTTTTAAGTTTGCACAAGTTAGTTAAAAGCCCTCCCGATGCCTTTTCAAGCTCTTTATACTATCATGATGCTTTGTTTCACTGAAGTTTTAGACAGAACGATTAAGTAAATACTAGTTAGTACTAGTATATACTTTGCAGTAAAAGTAAAAGATTATGCATATCAAATCAAGTAAATACTTTTACTTTTACTCATACTTTACTTTTACCTTTACTTCTTACTTAAAGTATTTACTTCTTTTTTATGCATACGGCCCATTATCTAGTGTTGATTCAAAGAATTCGCCCGAAAATTTTTGTCAATTTTTTCACAAAAGTTGCGCACAAGTTATGTTCTTTCAAATGAAACAATAAAAATTGGGGGTCACCGAACTAATTTTCCAGAAAAATATTTAAAATATGGCAATTTTTAGCTTTAAAACACTACTCAGATTATATGCGTATGTGTATTGTGGCACTTACCAACACGGAAACTAGCGTGTTCTGGTACGCGTGGACGGCGCGTGGACCAGACACCTTAATGCATATAACGGTGAAGTTTTGTTGTTCCTTCCAATATCAAAGTAAAAAACCAACTCTAAGAAAACCTTTAACTGGTAAATTTTAAGTTTCTGTTAAATATAAACCAAAAGCATATATATGTAAAGAGTCCCAAAAAAGTATCGCCTCGTCTCAAAAAAATGGCTCATGCGCCAATACGGTACTCGCAAACGTAATTTGAAGATATTGTGAACAAGCGCTGGAATTTCAGCTTTCATTTGACATCCTATTTTTGATAATTGACTGAGAAACACCGAAGTTACGAACATTTAAAACCCTCAAGGTCAATTTTTAAAAGTTGCTAATTCATTTTTTGCACTGTACAAACCAGTAGCGCAGAACTAAAGATCAAGATGAGGTGAGTTTGGTCACTGAAGCTCGCGGTTTTTTCCCAAACCATATGTCTTATCATCTTCCGTCAAGATATTGTTTTGTTTTCATCTTAAGAAACAATATAAAACTTCAAATTTAGCTGGTAGGCATTTCTAGCCTTAAAAAACATCGCGCGCCGTTATTCGTCCTCTGTGTGGTCTGGTATCTGCGCCATGTCTTTAAATGCCAGTAATGACTACCCATAGAATATCGTTTCGCTCGTTTTATGTCGTTTTTTCATTATTTATAAAATGAATGAATTAATGAAAAATTAATTTAAAAAATCCATATCTTGATTATTGTCGATGGATAATGCTTAGATACCAATGACCGCGTGTTTCAGTGACTAAACTCACCTCATTATCATCCTTACTCTTGCGTGGTTACTGGTTTGTACAGTGCGAAAACTGAAATTAGCAACTTTTAAAACTCGACCTCGAGGGTTTCAAAAGTTCATAACTTCAATGTTTCTCAGTCAATTGTCAAAAATAAGGTGTCAAATGAAAGTTGAAATTCCTGCGCTGGTACACAAAATCTTAAAATTACGTTGGCGAGTATCGTATTGGTACACGAGCTATTTTTTCGAAACGAGGCGATACTTTTTTGGGAGTCTATATTTACTTGAAACTTGCCATATTATATTCCTTAATTGAATTGAACTACATAACATATTGATAAAACTGCATAGCTTATATCCTTCTACTCCACTGACCAGGCCGCCAACTTTTAAGTAGCTACTGTTGTTGAACTGAACAGGCATGTTTGTTATGTGCTTTTTGATTTCTGCTGAATTCGGAAGTCTGTTTGGCAGAACATTCAGAAATCAAATATCACGATCAGTTTAACAGTAGTAGACCTATTATGAAAAATACATAAAAATAATTCAACAAATATTTTTATCTTAAGATTTAAATAAAATAAGAGTGTTTACACGTACCCTGCTTGAAGACTTGGTCACGAAAAAATGCATTTGTCTATTCCATCTTATTGGAAAAACGTGCAGGGATTGTGAAAATAACAGGATTTCCGTATTTAACAGAAAAGGAGATTTTGAAAATAACATGATTCCTTTATTTTGACATAAGGGCTTGGATGGGAATACAGGATTCCTGAATTTTGCCAGACAAATTAAGGGACTCACAAAAATTACAGGACACCTGTATTTTGACAGGAAATTTGATTTTTAAAAATGATGGGATTCCTGTAGTTTTGACAGGAATTTTCTTGTCACAATCACCTCCTGTAAAATAATTTACAGGAAATGGGGAAAAAAATCTGGACAATAACTGCCAATTTTTTTTTTCTGTATTTTGACAAGAGATATTTCTAAGAGTGTACCTTTGAAATCCTTGAAATTTATAAAATATAATTTTATATACAGGCAAACTTAAACATATCAAATAGAAAGTGAACAAAATCAGGACAGGATTATCTTATGTTCATATTTCGTTCTTAAATTTCAATCGTAAGTGACAATATAAGATGATTTTATTCATAGATTGAGAATTTCAAAATGTCATTATCATCCCTGGATGGCTTGCTTAGTTTCCAACTTCTCAGCTTTAAGCAATACTATAAAGTGTTAAAAATGAAGCACCCCCTGTCCCCCATGACTTTTGATTTTTTGGGCTTATTGGGTTTGTTTTTGGTAGATACGAATACCTTCCAAACAATTTGGCTTAAATATGCTTACTTTTTCTGTTATGGCCATTTGTTGAATTAAATTCGGGACCCCGAATTTATTTCCACATGTATTAGTATAGGAAAGCATGCATGTGCTTTTTATACAATTTTTTGTGGCAAAACAATTTTTGTCACAAAATACACTTAAAATCGCTTTTAGATAGTCATTCTTCCATTTTATGCTGTATTTACTATAAACCATTTTTGATCAAAATCTTATAGTATTGCTTTAATTTCCCAGTTTGTTGATCTTTGCAAATTTCCATTGTTGAAATGAAGCACCACTCTCATCCTATCTTAGTGGAGAATGTATTTTTTCTTCTGAGGCCAAAAAAAGAAACAAGTCTGTTTCCTGTGACCCGCACGCATTCCTTTTAAACAGTCTTAAATAGCGCATATCTTTCTTCCCCTCTTATATTTGTATGAAAAAATAGTTATATTGACAAAATGACAAATAAGTTAGTGGGGAAAGAAATATTCCCGAAAAAAAGTTTACTGGTATTATTAGACTACTCTTTGAACAATTATGATCCCTTTGACTTCTGAACTAGACTATAATTTTGTAATATTCAATGTACGAATTGGGAAAAAGTGACGCATTGAGCAATCAGCTGGCAAAAACACGGTGCGTATTGCTTTTTCAAGAATTGTAAAAACAAAAATAAAAAAACGCATTCCCCATTGCAATTTTTAGACCTGCTACAGGAAACAGACTTGTTTCTTTTTTCTTATTTTTTTGCCTAAGGCCAAAAAAAAAAAATTGTTATGTTGCCCTCAGCGACCGACCCTATTCAAAAATTTAAAAAAAAAAAATATTAGGGTCGGGAAAGCACCCAATTTTGCTCAGATTGGGTGTATTTTGAGAAAATATTTTGAAAATAGTGGAAAATGCACCGAAATTTGGTACTTTAGGTGCTGTAAAAAAAAAAAATTACCGACCGACCGACTCAGTTTTTCAGAAATCCCACTTGAGGGCAACACAAAAATTATTTTTTTTTTGGCCTAATAGCAGTAAGTGATTGTCTATTTCCATTAAGGCAATTCAACAAGACTCCTCAAGTGGCCATTTTGAGTTAGTCAATTGGGGTTTAATGGATTGTTACAGATCCCCAGAGTTTTCTATAGGTAATTTGATTGAAATTTGGAAGCGTGCATACCATGCGGTTTGTGCCGTATGCATATTTATTTGAGTGGGATGACAAAGCAAGGGGAAGGTTTCTGGGAGCTAAAGTGGACTTTCGAAGTTGAAGAGCTTTTAACAGTAGTGCAGGAGTTAGAAATGTAAAATCTCACTGAATCTCATGTAGAAAATCATGAAAATGCTGTATGTTCCTAAATATGTTATCGACAGGTGTTTCGTGGCGACAGTTTTTGGAAACGGTTTTTGCACATTTCTTTCCCTGCCTTTTACCATTATGGCCTGGGTTTGATCGAGGCTGTACGTGAATTTGTCAATCCATACTCTTTGCAGGTTTTCTTCGAGCACTCCTGCGAAATTGAAAGTTCTGTCTTTCACACTATCTATGCGTCTCTTGTAATTTATGCATATGCACTTTTGGGATTAGTCTGGCTTTGCGCTGAACGATATTATAGATTTAGGTATTCAAACACGCTACAGAGTTGTTCATCGCCAATCAACAACTCTGCATCCAATGCGTCGGCGTATTTTTATCACACTCGAGTGGCTTTTACTTTTCAACAACGAAAATCTTCCTGAAAATGTATGTATTGAATTCTAAATGTTTTCAATTTTTAACAAAATAATCTCCATAAAATATTTAGCAGAATTTGAAGCAAAATGCTAGTTAGTAAATGTTTTTGCCCTGTCGTTTTTAACTGTTCCCAAACACCAGTCCATGCACGTACTCAAGTTCCTGGCGCGCGATGAACAGTGCGTCGACGTAGGTGTACTGCGTAAACGCACCTCCTTGTACGCTGTGTGTGTGACGCGCTTATTTGAATATCAACTGTGGATTCATCACAAATCAACAACGGCATGCTCCCGTATAAGAAGATACGATGAGTTGTTGAAAAGTAAATTTACACATTTTGTGCAGGGACCAAATTGCTGCCCATGAACTCTATGTACATGGATTCAGGATGTGAGAGGGCCTCATTGTGAATCCAGGTTGAAATACATTTTTACCACCATGGTGTAATCTATTTTAAGTTATTGCCCTATAAATGATTTATATGTAAATTAAAATCAAATGAATATCACATCATGTATGGACTTGCTGCAGTGCATACTATCTATTAGGGTGAAAACATAGTCGGCCTCCAAACAAAATTTTCGCTACCAAACATTTGGTCGTGACGTCAAAATGACGAGTGACTCCAAAACCAAAAGCAGATATTTTCCATATATGTGATGACTCACCTCGAAATAACTTCAACATCGAGTTGAGACCAAATAAAATTTCACGCTAGATTGCACATGTATTGAATTGCCATATACATTGCACCAAATGTTTGTTACCAGTTCATACTTTAAATTTGATGGCAAATAGTTGGTGACGTCACGACCAAGTGTTTAGTAGCAAAAATTTTGTGTAGAGACCGACTATGTTTTCAGCCATATGCTTTGTTATGTTACTTTGTAATTAATTTCTCTTTTAGCTGATACAGATGGTAACTTAGTATTCATGATTTTATTACTTTTTCCTCTCTACCTTGGGTTTTGAACCCCAGGGGGGCCACTGCCATTGCTCAGTGGATATCATGCTCGACCAAAAATTCACTGTTTCAAAAAGGGTATGTTTTTCATGAATGGGCACTGTACTTACGTAACGCGAATAGGGTGTCAAAATCAGGCCAAAAGTGACAAAAAGGTATGTTTTTCACGGCAATACTTGTATAGGGTCTAAAAAATCAATCAACTATGGAGAGATAATAAGAGAATTGATTATTTAGGGGGTAGAATTCAGTGGAAATACTTGTTTAGGGTAACAAATCAGACATGACATACTTGTTAAGGGATGCATTTTCAGACCACACAAAATACTTGTTTAGGGTGCTTTTTGGAGCTCCATGGTTGCGGATGATATCCACTGGTCAATGGCAGTGGCCCCCCCCCCACCCCCACCCCCGGCTTTTGAACTTATTGAAAACCCCCTCATGCTGTTGTTAGGGTGCTTTTTGGAGCTCCATGGTCGCGGATGATATCCACTGGTCAATGGCAGTGGCCCCCCCCCCCCCGGGTTTTGAACTTATTGGAAACCCCCTCATGCTGTTGCTTTTGTAGTTGCTATGCTAGTCAGGTATGATCTAAAGTCTAGGTCTTGGTTTGTGTCTTCTTGTAACAGTGTTAATATTAGAACTGTCATGATGCTACTCAAACTCCATCAATTTATATTCTACACATCCTGGTGACCAAGTCTAGCCAGCTAACATGAGCAAACATGAGCGAAGAAGTCGGCCTTTAAAGGAGCATGGTCCATTTTTTTTGTAAATTTGGTTTCCAGTTTCATATGAAAGATGGGTGCCATAATTACACACATTTTCACTTATGTCTTCAAAACAGAACATGTTTCAGCCTGATAATTTCACATTGGGTTTATGAAATTCTCAAACAAAAATTTTGGAAAAAAATGAATCAATGGTGAGGAACATACTTTGCATACTAGAACAATTAAACCAATTACAAGCGACCAGTTCAAACCAAATTTCACAAATTTTGACAAAATAATCCTGACCAAATGGGGGAATATGAACAGCGTTCGAATTAAGGAAAAAAGCATGGTTGTCCGATGGACAACCAGGCTGTAATTTTTGGTTGTCCGTCAGAAATTTGGTTGTCCGTCAGGCGCGGCGCCAGACTCAAAAAGGTACCCCAAATTTTTTTGACGTAGCTTTTAAAAACTGATAAGCAAAAAAAAAAAAATTTCTCCCAAGCGCACAGACAACTACGAGACACCTACTTCTAAATTTTTTAAACAGTAAAATGATAAAAAGTCATATTTTTTACGGCGATCAGGGAATTAAAGAAAAATGCTCAAAAATTTTACAATTTTAGCGAAGGTTCTAGTTTTGAAATAAACATGCTAAGAAGTATGTTTATTTGACTTTGAAAAATTATGGTTGTCCGTCGGACAACCACAGCATTAATTTAGGTTGTCCCGGACAACCAGAATTTCGAACGCTGAATATGAACCCCTGTGTACTACTACTGGGCAAATTTTCTTAGCACTAACCTAATTCAAGCTAGTTTCTCAGATAACTGTGAATTTTAATGATCTATTATTTGCGTCAGATTTGTTCATGGTACACAAAATGTCACCCCTATTTTTATCCCAAAGCAGAAGTGATGATGTCTCAAAATCATTTTTTTTTTGCATTTTCAGCATTTTTATGACCATAGTTTCAGTAGATCTAGATCAGGAGAAAATCCCTCATACACCAAATTGGACATGAATTAGGTATGGCTCCATTGAAATCCAATTGTCTTGATATCTGAGGCCACCATGCACCAATTCATGTGAATTATGTTGTGTTGGCATTTTTCCTCATATTCAACTGAAATATGATTACCAGACCGGTGTCTGGTAATCAGACTCAGAAGCCGCAATGCTGGTATGACCACGGTGAATGCTTGCGATGCCCAGTTGGTCACCGGTCAGTCGCTGCTCGCTGGCTGTAATTGGACCATAGCTGAAGATATAGTATACAAGCAGCAAGGTTTTAACTCAGAATTCAATTCTTGCGGCATGCTTCCGGTGTCCCTACAGCTCACTGACACCGCCCGTCCAGTCACCAACCGGTGTCCGATCGGTGTCCGCTGAATTGCTACCCGATATAACGCCGTAAACACATCATAATCCCGCTGCAAGGTTATGTGACCATCAGGGATCAAAATGCTGAAATGTATAAATGAACATTTGATAGTGTCAAACTTCAGTACTGTGTGGCACCATTAAAGTGATTAGTGCAAAATGTCAAAGTCATATTACATATATTTCTTTTAAACTTTTCCTTATTGCTTGTAATAGTAGCAAGCCTCTGCAGTAAAAATTTAGGGTTACTTTATTTCCAATTTCTCACAAGGAATAACTTTTCCGTGGGAGCTCAGCAATATTGGCAGAATTAGACAGCAAACGTGCGGGAAGGCAGCAATATTGATACATGCAGATCATTTTACAAGTCATTATGACAAAATAAGTGCCCTCGATTTCTTGTGTATAGTGATCAATTATTTTGTACTGAAAAGCATCTTTTGATAAAGAGCTTATTTACTAGACAGAAATTATTAACTGCATTAATCTTTTTTGAGGTTGTTGTTTAAAATTTAAAAAGTTCTGCCATTCATGTCCATTTGGGTTTCTTATAAGGTCAAGATATCAGTCTTGAATCACAATAATTTTTAGCATGACTTGTTTCGATAATAATAACTGCGCACCATCTTTTTTGAGGTCATTGTTTAAATAGAGGTGTTTGTCTTGGCCGAGGCACAAAACAAACACCAAATATTTTAAAGAACGATGGAATTAAAAGATGCTACACAGTTATTATTGCCGTTAATGTCTGTGATTTTATCTTGTAAATTCCTACTAATTTATAGTGTTTTACTTTTCCATCTGCTAAAATATTGATCAGTATAGCACTGTTCCCGTGCTGTATTTAGTCAAATGCGACCTTCGCGATATCATTGAGATATGCACGTATTGTTGCATTTAAAGCATTGGAGCTATTTTTTTACAAGCATGGCATACACGCTGGTCATCCGAAGTCTTGTCACCCGAAGTCTTGTCACCTGTTAATAACCGACCACACAGGTTTTTTTTATTGCGTAAAAACAATAAATAATCTTATTAGATTTGAGTACGTTATGCAGGTTATTAATTAACGTTACGAAAAAGTTCACCTTGTGATTTGAGTGCAAAAAAGTTGTAATTGTATTTTGTCATTTTACAGGAGAAACATTTTTGTGTCTCACTGACACAGATTTTGTGAAAAATTTTGTTTTTTAGGTTTTGATAAATTTATGGCACTCTGTCCGTATTCCCATAATAATTTTGCAATATAATTTATTATTTGAAATATTTAAAAACTTCTTTATCACTTGAAATGTTGATAATATGTGATGGCTCACCCCGAACGGGGGGATTTTGCAGATGATATCAATTTTGATTTTATCATTTCATCTGTTACAGCATTTTCTAAGCTGTTAAATGACATCTTACTTGTTGAAATTGTTCAAGGCGATCACATTTTACAACAAAAAATCTGCTGGAAATTCTTATATTTTCTTTAATATTTTACTGCCTATTTTCATCAGTTTCTTGAAAAGTGTTCTGTCGCAAAGTCACCCTTTTCGGGGTGAGTCATCACATATATCCAACAATTTTCATATTTTTTGATTCCATCCAAATCTCAATTTTGACAAAAATGTCAGTCATGAGTTTCATGCACTCACATGACAACCTAATCCTCCCTGAATCGATTAATCAAAATTTTAAGAACCCGACTTACATATGTTTATCAATAAATGCAATTTATAGAGTAACAATGATTATTTGAATCTGTTTATGATTGCAGTGTGGATCTGGCAGCTAGACCGTTAGTGTCATCAACAAGTCGGCATCGAGAACCAAGTCGGCTGAGAGGGAACCAAGGTAGACATTCCTTAGATGCGGGGCTTTCTACTGGATCTGGTAAGTATCTAAACAAAATAAATAATTGAATAAATATGACATATTTATATCATATCATATCATATCATATCATTTTATAGAGGATAGCCTCATCAGTGTCTAACACTGCTTTCCATGAGGGTCCTATGTCAGATGGTCAGATTTATTTGCCAGTTTTGAGTGCAGGAGGAAAACCGGAGTGCCCGGAGGAAGACCTGCGGAAGCAAGTTTGGACTGGCAACCAATTGCACATACAGCACCTGGACCGGGGTTTGAACCCGTGACAGTCCTGGGCTCATTGGTGCGCCACCTGCTTCCCCATTATGCCACTCAGTGCAATTTCAATTTTGATGGAGTGGGAGGGATTGAAAATCATAGTGGTTACCATCTAGGTTGACATAAATTTTACTACTGATTTTAGAAAAAATAGCTTGTAAGGTAAGGAAGATTTGGGGAATATTATAGTCTACGTGGCACAGCCTGGTTTTTAGACATCATTAGTCGTTTTGACTTTGTTGTCTCCTGTGTTTTGTGACATTAATGCTGTATTGATTTGGTGTCCACTTAGCAAGCGTTAACATTTATAGCAATTCTATAAGATTTTGATCAGAAATGATATTTAATAATGTGTTTTCAGGTGTATTTTGTCAAAAACTTGTTTTGCCATTAGCAAAATGGATAAAAAGTGCATGAGTGCTTTCTTATACAAATATACATGGAATTAAATTTGGGATCCTGAATTTAATTCAGCTAATGGCCATAGCAGGAAAAGTATGCATATTGAAGCCAAATATTTTAAAGGGTTTTAATATCTACCCAAAATTAACCCAAAAAGCTAAAACAATTAAAAGTCATGGGTGACAGGGGGCGCTTCATTTTAACACTTTTATAGTTTTGCTTTAACTTTGACCTACAACAAATCTAAATCGATTAACGATTTAAGAAAAAAGTGTGTTGAGAGATCTCTGACTAGTGATGCATGACGTATGAGCGGAATGTCTGAAATTATATCTGAATTTTATGTCTGAATTTGGCTGTAGTTTCAAAGGACTTATTTCATACAGTGAAAGTTACTCAATTGATCACCTTCATGATCATCATATGTTATGTCCTCTGATTTATCTTGTAGGTGATCTCATCACTAGGCCACGATCATCTTATGAAGATGATTTCAGGAGAGCTGTGGAGCTGTCTTTACAGGAAGCAGCGAAACAAACAGGTAGGAATCCAGCAAGAAATGAAGGGATAGATAGAAACACTTTCAACCAATCTTAATTGATATAAACTAAAACGTGAGTCCAGGGGTGTGAGAGGTCAGCTTCTAAGCTGATTTCAGCTCTTTTGTGCCTTTCAAAAGTCATAATATCAGTGTTTTCTTTCATTTTCAAAAGCCTGTTTTGGCATTTTGTCATTATTTTCAGCTCTTTTTATCAACTTTCTAATGTTCTATTTCCATGATTTTCCGCGTTACTCAAAATCACATAATAAGCACCATATGCGATTACCGTCACAGAAATAATTTTCCACCCTGTAGGCCTACAATGCGATTATATTGGTTTTGATGGATTTTTGTAAGAAATCTTGGGATTTGTATGTCTCGTATGTCTGTGTATATTTGGTTTACATATACATTGGTAAGGTTTTTTTAAATCTGCAATTATCATCCACAAACTTGCAAAAGTAAAATTAATTTTTCATTTCCCTGTTACACTTCCTATTTCCATGATTTTTGTCCATTTTCCATATCACAGAAAATAGAGGCATTAATATAAACACATCGATGGAGGCAGAATATTGTCATTTTACAGATTGGCTTAGATAGGGATTACATTATGACAGGTTGTAATTGAATACGCCAGTGTAAGAAAACCCCAACTACTAATACTTACGGTTTTATGGGTTTGGTGTAAATAGGCAATAGCCTTTTCGACCCAATATCCACACTTCTCTTCCTTCCAGTAGGAATCCAGATATGTTATGGTAGGTGGGGTTTGGTGGGTGAAAATGGATGTGGAGGTTAGATATTGTAGAAGCGCCTAGCTACAGAGCTGCACCGTAACAGCTCTGTAGCCAAGGCGCGTATGTTCAAGGGTATTAGAAAAAAAAATCAAATATGATCCATACATACCGACATAGTAAGCTTACAATCCACAAACAAATTAAATTTAAAAAACATCAGGAGTCGGAGGAGGTTTTCAAGACCCGGCACCAGAATCCTTTTAATTTCGAGTAAAAACCTACCGAAAGTTGTCAGCAGTGTTAAAAAATTCCCATAGACTTTGTACAGTAATTCTCTTCATATCAGTCATCTCACCGATTCATTAAGAACTTGGTATTATTATCGTGATTATGCAGTGAAATTGTATTTCAATGTTAATTCACCTCACAACTGGACACACAACTCACCAAACTACAACTCACTGTTTAGCCATTTGACCACCACCAGGCATATGACCAAGGCAATGCAGGTTGGCTTCTGATTTATATTACATAGGTCATCTGGGTCATTGGTAGTCTTGTTCTTTCACAAGTTTGCTTGCATTGTTTCAGTTTGAACCGGTATACTATTAAAATCATTGGTGCTACTGTGACGTCATAGATTCATAATTTTATCTGAAATTTCACCATAAAAACGATAGTACAATTCTGATTCACAAAACAATAACATAAATTGATACTGATACAACATATCTACATATATGCACGGTCGTATCGCCGGGCGATATTTTTTGGCCAAGATATTAGGTGTTAAATCCATACCCGACGCTACACAATACAAGGCGATTTTAACTCAGGTGATCCAAGATAGAAATTAGTTGTTCTGCGCACATTGACCTACGGTGGGATCATAGCGTCAAGCCGTCTCTTGAAACTTGACATTGCCTTGGCACTTATGACAGGCTCTGGGAGGGAATTCCATTGGTTTATTACCTGCTGTGAGAAGAAGTTCTTTCTACAAGCAATGTTCCTTTTTAGTGATGGTTTGAAGAGCTTCCAATAGCTCCCTTCTGTTAATTATACTTACAAAATATAAATGCATACAAATCTCTGAAAATGCTTTCACATCACTAAAATAGCATTTCCATGTCAATATCCTAATCATAGTGTCACATTTGACCTTGTAGTTGACTTTTTTAGACATTGTTAGATAATTATTAAAGTACATAGTTGCTATACTTAAAAGCCATTACAAGAAAACCCCAACTCCATGAGCTCCCCTCTCAACTATATACTAGAAAAATTATCTAGCAATGTCTTAAAAAGTCAACTACAAGGTCAAATGTGACACTATGATTGGGATATAGCCATGGAAATGCTTTTTAGTGATTTGAAAGCATTTTCAGAGATTTGCATGCATTTATATTTTACAGAACTTAACAGAAGGGAGCTATTGGAGTTGGGGTTTTCTTGTACTGGTGTATTCAATTTAAAGCTGCCCAAATTTGGTAGGCATAAAGTTTCATTGATCCAATTTCAAAAATGAAATAACGTGGTTGCCATAATATTTTTATTTAAGTCCATTTGTAATTCATTCAGAAATAAGCATTTATAATGGTAAAGTCACCTTGTCGTCCCACTTTTGATGCTTGTTTAGAAATTCATAAATTTCCATTAATTCAACGAATAATTGAACCGCCTTAAAGCAGTCTTTGGAGATTGTTTGATAAGCATGCAAGTGTTAGTATTATCTGTTGGATTGACATGCAAGTGTTTGTATTATCTGTTTGATTGTCATGTAAGTGTTCTTGAGGGCTGTTATTTTGACACTAAGTGGTTTTTGTTTTCAAATTGTCTCTTGTGTTTTGCAAATCATTATTTGGGTTGATATTGTGCTCTATATTATATAAGTCTTATTTTATTATAAGCTTCGTGATTTGATTTTTATTTATGTTTATAAATATTCTAAAATATTACTGGCCCTTGTTTCCGGCTCACTATATTGTTCAATTTAGTGTATACCATGTCTGGTACTCTCTGAATCAAACTAAAATCCCAGTGAAACAAGAGCCCTTGAGTTCTTGGCTGACTCTTGCCAGAATTCCAGCAAGAGTATTTGATGGCTTTCAACTGAATTTGCTAACTGTACAAATCCATATATAAGAATATAAACCAGGTACCACCATGTGTGGACATTAACCTGCAGGCAGTTTTCAGTAAGTCACCTTATCTAGACCTCCTATTAGTGGTCTTGTGCCTGGGCAGCGCACTGCACGGGATCATTTCTGGGTCCTTTGGAGGGGAGATCAGGGGAACGATACTAGTTCTAACATATTACATGATGTTGAAATAAATGGACCCTCCCCTAAAAATCATGTTCCCCGGTCAAATTTTCCTCTGAAGTTTTTGGTCAGGTGTGGACTATGCCAGCACACCTCATCAAATTTAAAATCAGGTGGGTTTTTTTTTTCACATTTCAATTTTTGAAAGAAAAAAAAAAATCCCACTAAAAATCCAAAAACTAATTTCCCAGTTGAATTTTGGCCTTTAAAAGCAGAACATATGTACAAATACTCGTAGATTGCTAAAGAAAAAAAAATGAAAAAAAAAGTTTTTCTGTTACAATTTTTGGACGAAACATTGTGCAACACCATCATTTTGCCTATTTATGCTAATTATCTCAAAAACAACACACCAAAAATTGCACCTATGCTTATTTTCCATTTTCATGCTGCACGCAAAAAATTTCTATAAATTGACCATATTCCCAACAGTATTAAGCTTTTTAAACTTTTGTGGATTCTTTCATGATTAACCTGTTTCAAGTTTAATAAAGGTTTCAATCATCATTATTTATCTTTCATTTTTTTAGGCTCTCTGTCACCTGTACAAGCATCTGACCAAGCATCAAGCAGTGGCCTATCTACCAGAGGCTCCGCTCAACTAGATTTTGACCAAATTTTGAACGACATATGTCGACAAGATGACCGTAATAGCCGTGGTGATTCCCGCAAAGTGACTGGTGACAGGAAACATAAGCATGGCTCACCGGCTGGAAAAGGAAAGAAAGGAAAAAGTAAACGCAACGATAAAAATGTTCCCGTTACTGGTAACCCGTGGGAATTGAACCAACTTTCAAGTGCTATGAACTTATCAACTGAATTGGAAACCGAGTTTGATCGTATCAAACGTGAAGTGTCAATCTCGAGTAAGGAAGAAAAATTACGCACCGGCAAGGCTAGCGGAAGTAATAATGGAGGAGGCAGAAATGGTGACGGTTTAAAGAAACCACGTAGTATATCAGATGTAGCTAAACCATCACTACTTGATTTCGGGACCACAACAAACTAGTTGGAGTCATTGTAAAGGTCTAGGAACGGGGAAAAAGACTTCGTCAGGGAAAAACTACCCTTCTGTGCGGTTACAGCGTGTTCCCTCGCCTAATCTAAATAGTCAAGGACGACCCAAGAGTACGCAGTCCACTGACCCTTTTTCAGTGCTGTTAGACTCCAGTTCAAATCACCTTCAGGTCCAACCTGCTACAGTACTTTCTGCATCAGCAGACGATATGCATGAACCAAGATTGAAGCCTGGACGGAGTCTACAGAGATCAGCTTCTGATAGAGCAACAAATTCTTCATCCAAAAGCCTTGTAGCAGGATTGCTACCTCCCCGCAAATCATCGCTTACTAGCGGTGAACGGCGTGAAATTTCTTTTTCCTTTGTGATGACCAGTAAAAGAACTTGTCCATCGCCAAAACCATCAAAAGCAAAACCGGTCAGCACCGAGTCTCCCTGGGAATTCCAAGCAGACGTAGCAAAGAAAATGGCTGCTGAAGCTAATAAAAATAGTGCCCAGTCGCATTTACCGGGTGATGAAGTGCCCACTCAAGGTAGTACAAGCAATTCTGGTAAGTCTCGCAGGAGATCTTCATTAGAGAAGGCTAGCGATAGTCTCATTTCGGTTCCCAAATTTAGCACGCTACCGGTACGCAGCAAACAATCTAAATCTAATAGATTTTCACCTAGTGATAAACCAGAACCAATAATGGGTTTCAATTTTTCCCCAAATCCTCCATTGTACAACACAGAAACCAGTAAAGGTCATATACACCCACGGAAACTGGAAAAAACAGCACCGTTGGCGCAACCAGAGCTGAGCTCTGAGAGCCATCAAGCTGGATCGGGATATGAGGTGAAATTGCCTGGGACTGGACGTGGTCAAGAAAACCAGCCACCATCAGCTGATCCTTTACAAGTGGTAGGTGCAGAAGGTGGTCTTGCTGTGCAAGAACTGCTACAAATTGACCAAGAGGAAGAAGATAAAGATGATGGTGGTGTTTGGCAAATGTATTTATAACATAGACTTCACCCGTTTCTTGCAACGTCACTTACATTTCCTTCTTTTGTAGTCCTAAACAGTCCATGTACTAATTTAATAAGATAGCATTTTATATTTAGTCCCCCACATACTATCAAGAATCTGTTTAGAATTCTACAAAATGTAATCTTTCCAATCTGTCATCTGGGTACCACAGCCCCGATTTTGGCTAATTTTCGAGCTGCAGGAAGATGCATTCAATTCTGATTAGTAAATATGTTGTCTTTTGCCAAAACTATGTATGTGATTGTTTTCGGCACTAACCAAAAGAAATTGAGATTTCTTGCAGATTAAAATGTCCAAAACATCAACTATTATTTAAATCCAAAATATATGAAAAGTGACATTTTCTGCATGTTAATGCATTGTAAAAGGAACCTGCTTCTCGATTTTATTGTGTTTTGCTATTTCGTGCTTTGTGGAATCGTAAAGCAACTTATTGGTAACTTGTGAATCTAGAACAATTTGTCATGTGAGTGCAAGAAAGTCGTATCTACTCATCCATAGATTCTAGTCATTTTATTGGTAAGATTGTAACACGTGACCATTTATCATTTTTACTATCACTATCATCCATTTGATAGTCTTTGCTATCACTTTCATCCGTTTGATAGCATATCGGCTCTTATCGTACTGGATTGAAAATCACACCGTACAGTGTACAGTAGAGACATATTGCTTTCTGCTACATGGATAATGGGTAAGTACAATAGTTTAAATGTGTTATCAAATGACTAGAATCTATAGATGATATATATAAAACAAATATTAACTGCTTATATTCATGTGATGGTAAAAATATACCATCCCGAATTGAAAGATTGATTGTCCATTTCACGAGCCGATATATAAGCAATTAATATTTGTATTACATTGCACAATGTGCAATATTCAGTCATAGGTCAGTGGCTCTTTAAATGGTTCATCAGGTGATGGTGTCACCTTAAGAACTATTTCAAAAGCCACTGATATATGGGAGAGGAAATTTTAGGAAATTTTCACATTTGTATAACATTGTGTTAAATAAGTATAACATATGGCAGCCATTGCAGATAGGACTTTCTTGCACTCACATGACGAATAGTCAATTTAAAGCTGAAGATATGATCTATTTTAATCTGCAATCAAATCAAATTGACAAGGAGTCACTTTTACTGCATGTTTGTGGTGGACCGTCACATATGACAAAAGATAATCTAATGCAGGCATCAGTTTGAAGCTTGGACCCACCTTCCTAAAGCACTTGCCACTCTTCACCTGTGGCAATTTATTTACATGGTCAAGATTCACCACCACTTAACTTACTTCACAGAAAATATGCAAAGCATCACCCAAATGCCAAATGTGCTAGTCAATACATCACTCCTTTATTTTTATTTTTCATAGTTGAAGCTTCACTTTCAACTTTTGTTGGATAGGTCAATCTTCACACACGTTTCACCTTTCAACTTTTCAACCTTTCAATAATGACAGATATAAAACACCACTTCACCGGTCGCATATGGAATTCGACACTGTTTTGCACACATGTGTACTCTGATAATGTGGAGTATTCGACACCACTTCACCCCAAAATAAAAAACATTCGTTACTGCTTCGCATCCTAATTCCAAATGCAAGGTGAAGCTCTTCACTCTGTATAGTACAAATGCACGTCAGAACTTCACTTCAAAAAAAAAAAAAGTGACCTGAAACATCGGCGTCAATCATGCGTCGAGGCTTGAGGAGTGTATGTTCAAGCTTCAAAGTGACGCTTGCATAAACCAACTTGACTCATTGGATGAAGAATCTATATGTGACCCACTACATCAAAAAGGTCCAATTTGAGATCAAAATCAAAATTGAGTGATTGATGTCAGTTAAAAACTTCTTGAGTCCTCTTTATATGATACCAGATTTGTGTCTATTTAAGTTTTGGTTGAAAAGTTTGAGCAAAGGATCATTTTGCAGTAAACACTCTTCTGAGAAAAGGGTATTAAATGTAGGATGTCAGTGAATCCTTAACAATGATGTTGAATTATTGGATTTACAAGAGCCACTTCGAAAATCCATAGCATACAGCCATTTCTGATTTATTTTTATTTCAACCAAAGTTGACAGGTATGCCTTAACAGATTTTACTCTTTTAAATGCTCCCCCCCCCCCCGTACTGTATCTCAAACTTTACTTTGCCGAAGACTTGCTCCTTTTGTTGTGTTGGGTCACATATATAGATTGGAAACAAACATTCCACGTCAAATTGATACAGTGCAATTCGATTTTTAAAACTGTCCATCTAATGTCTCATTAATTTGATGTCAGTGATATGTTATTGAAGAATATTGATGTTGTGTTTAAATAATCACTGTTTGTATATTATGCAACAAGAGTCAAGGTTTTATAAGGGGGAAGGGAAGGGGGAAGCAAGGGGTAAAAAAACATACGATTGGAGAGCAAATTCCATTTGTATAGCACATGGACATATATATTGTCTAATGTTTCTCGTTGGAAATTATCAACTCCTAGAATCTTGCCAGTCCAGTTTTTAATGAGTCCCGATTTGAAAAATAACTTGAAAAAGACGTCATCGATTAGAGCCGTAAACTCCCCATTTCTCCTTTTTGCTCCCCCTCCCCAATATGTTGCCTTCATTTTTCTCCAGGGTGGTTCTTCTCTGCCCCCTCATCCCGCTTCTTGTTCAAGCACTGAGCTTAAACTTTCTAGTTTTGTAAGAATGACACTATAGGAGTTTTATTTGTTTTTCCTATTTTCCCATACAGTGTGAATTTTGAATAAGTTCATTCTTTTTTCTTTTTTTTTGAGAAATACATGCAGCAATTGATGTCGACCAAGTTTGCTATATAAATTTCTCATGTAATTTTTTCCTTCAAATGTTTATAGACCAATCAAAAAAATATTGTGCTTTTATGAAACATACTGATTCTACATTTTTATATATAAACATATGAGTGGTGCTCTGGCATAATGAACGGAAAGTCGCGATTGAAGATTTTGAATAAATGGCTGATAAAGTAAAAATATGATGAAAAGATCAAATTTAGTTTTTTGACATAAACAAATAAATGCATTAGTGTTAACCTATATTTCGCGTTTTGAAGGTCAATTACGACGGGAAGTGTAATTATTCACGGGTACTTGATCGCTTTTTGCTATTATACACTATAGTAAACAGTAACTTAAAAATCAATTTGCAACAATTTTTTACTGCCTGATTTTGAGTGGACTGCCTTGTATTTCGATCTCTAAATGAAAATTGTAGAAAGAAAGTATGACATATTATATATCATTCGAAAGCTGAGATTATAGAGAATTAAAATATGCAATAAACTCAATTTTGAAAATCGCGACTTTCCGCTCATTTTGTAAGAGCACCACTTATATTACTATTTGTGCTGTACTTGTGGTGCTATTAGTACACAATGATGGGAGTTGTGTGTGTGATTTAGCAGTTTAGGCGTGGCATCTTGGTGAAATTGGTGCTTTTACTTGAAATCAATTCAGCATGCATTAATGTAACATGTGCCTAAATATACCCAAATAGTTACCCTTAATTTGTTTAAAATTCACACACGCTCTGCTGCAGATGAAATCTTCAGCAGGTTATCCTTAAGGCCTCCATTTTTCCACGGTACGGAAAACGTACAAAAATTGCGGAAATTGCAAATGTAATGCAAAAAATGAAAAGTCATGTAGTTATAAGGAAAAAACTTAAAATCAGTAGTAATTTAGAAAATTATCAAATATCATATTGTCTAAAATTCAAATTTAAGGTGTCTGGTCCATGATAGATCTGCCCCAAATTTCTAGTAAAAATCGGCATGAATGATATTTTATCGATGTAGAACCGATTTTTAAAATAAAAATTGGGCATCACTGGACTCGTTTTTGCTTGAAAGTCTGTTTAAAAACAGCATTTTTAGAGGTTTTTTGGGAAAAATTAGTACAGTGATCTATGGGAAATGTGGCAAAAGTGACAGTATTTTGTGTTGACTCAAAAAATCTGCCCGAAAATTGTTGTTTAATTTTTTCACAAAAGTTGCGCACAAGTATGTTCTTTCAAATAAAATAATAACAATTAGGGGTCACCGACCTAATTTTCAAAACAAATATTAAAATATGGCAATTTTTAGCTTCAAAACACTACTCAGAGTATATGCGTATTGCGCAATTTACCAACTCGGAAACTAGCGCGTACAAGCATGAAAGCAACATTTTTTCACCCAAGCAAACCCCTCTCCCTCGTCTTTCTCACTGCCATTTTTTGAATGGCTGCACCATTTTATAAAGTATGACCGGGCTACCTTAGTACAGAATAAAATATTAGGTAATTTTTAATGATGTTTATATGCATGATTTTGTGTAACGCGGAAAATCGAGGAAACTGGTATATTTGAAAAACTGAATTTTGAGTTTGTAAAATGGAAAAATGGAGGCTTTATAGGTTAACCTTCACTGAATAAAATCTTGGCATTGAGAATGAAGGAAGTAAAGTACTCATAGGTGATAACATGAGTGGCTTGACATGGGCTGACAATTGCCAGTGTTGGGGAGGTCTGGTGTTCTAATCAGAAGGGTGACAATGAGGCTCTGCATGGAATTCAGATCCAGATGAATGCGCTTCTCCATCTCCGCAGATTGCTTACACGTATACATATATGCAGAGTATACCCGGATGTAGTCACAGTTAGATTCAAAGTGGATTATTGAGGTGCACATTGATCTGGATTAGTGCTCCTGTGGAGATAGACCAGTCTTGTATGTCCCATGATGCATCTTGAAAGTACCGCAGTATTACTACATTCTGCGCATGACGTCATTTGCGCAGAAGGTAATGATATGGTCAACTGAGCATTTACGGTACTTTCAAGATGCATTATGGGACATACGGAAGTGGTCTATTGCCCCAATAAATACTTGATTCCTCTTGTATTTAGTTAGGGTTAAATCAGTTTTTCAAAAACAACAAAAGCTGTAAAAAGTAGCACTTTTTTTGAGTGTAGATAAACAAATAAACAAACAAACAATCATCAGCTTAATATACAATAGTTGGTCAAATGCTTGAAACAGTGATCGTTTTTGTCTATGCAAGAGATGTGATTAAAAAGTAATGAATGATGAATGATCTAGACAATCAAGTAATAATAAATTTTAAATTTTGAGAAATTTTATGTATGATCAAATATTATAGAGAATCATGTCCAAGCTAAATATATATTTGACTGTATAATGAATTCCATTTGTATTTCAGATTTTTTTACATTTATTGTAAAACACTGCACATTTTCAAATTGTCTGTGCAGAGACATTTGTGATTTGAGCAGTTTATGATGAGTGTTAGTTGAGTTTGTTGTGATTTACAATATCTTGTTTCAGCTTTAACAGGCTTACTAATTCTTTGTATTATAGATGCGTTTTCCCTTTTTATGATAGCTTTTTACTTTCAGAATTTATTTATTTATTTTTATTTGTCTATTTTTTTTTTGTATTTATTTGTTTAATTAATTTATTCATATCTGTTTCTGATTTATTTATTTGATAATTTAACGTGTTTAACTTATTGATTTATATATTCATACTGTCTTCAAAATGTCTTGCACTAAAACAGTACCAATAGATTTTCTTGCAAAAAAATGCTTAGCTAGCCATCCAATTTATCATGAGGGGACATGATGTGAATGAGTAAAAGTCCCAAATTTTAAGTGCATTATGTATGTATGAGCTGTTATCGTAAAATGCAGGCAGTGGCGGTTAAGTATGCCTCGCCTCTTTACTGCCAGATTTTATCGGGTATTCATACACGGCATCCTCTGTGTTATCGGGTGTTATTTCTTTATGTAGAAAAGTGTACCTTGAACAAACTTTAATTACTTTGCTACTAGTGGGGTTCACACATGAACCCCAGCGGATTTGGAATTATATACTATATAGGAACACTTTTGATATTGTTTTGAGGAAAGGTAAAAATATGATTTTTGTAATATTTTCAATATTCGTGACGTAATAGAAAGTCACGCAAAATGTATCTTAAATTTGCGTTTAGAAACCCCTTGTACCTAAATCATGACCTGTGCCACCTAATTTAAGATAAGTACTAAACTCAATATAAAAATTCATAACTTCCCACTTATTTTTCTGGAGCAGGTTTCATATATAATCTAAAAAACATGACTTAAAAATAGGAAACAAAACAAAATTTTGTTGGGGACATGGAGCTACATTATGTTTTTATCAGTGTATTTTATTTTTGTTTACATGACAAATACACATTTACAGCATTGGTATTTATAATTTCATTCCGTCTTGTAGATTTTTTTTTTTTTACTTTTTTCAATTTCTTTAAGGTTTTTACTAAGAATAGTGTGCAATTTATTTGAAATGTGTAAAGCTCAAAGAAATTATAAAATGGAGGAAGTAGTGATCGCCGCCATTTTGTTGTCGCTTTTGCAGCAAAGTTATTGTACTTCTAGATTTGTTCAAGAATTGGGCCTGATAGACAGATCGGTTAAATCTTCACGTAACACATATACTTTATCAACCTTGACGTATGCAACAAGCAATCAGACTCTGTTACGAGATCCATAGCATATCCCTTGTATTCTACAACATTGTGAACTGGTGTTTTTATGTTTTGTAAGAGACTAGCAATGATTAGTTAGGATTGATTAAGACCAAATCACTGTGTATTAATATTTTTGTACATGAATTCTTCATGATTTTGGTATTATTTTGGGCTAATTTTGTTGCTAACAAATGGATAAACATTGACCGCAAGTTCATTTGAATATCCAGCAAGATTTTTCACGTTGCTATGACTCAAGAAATATGGACTAATTTAACTTCCTTTTATGGTCATATTGGTTTATGTGCATTAATCGGCTGCTTGTTGCATACTTAAAGGTTTACAAAGTATAGACAACATGTGCATTTTATTTCACATGCAAAACATGTGTGCGCATCTAGAAGCATCTATTGCAAGTTGGTTCTCAGCTAAGCATGCCAATTTTCATGCTTATCCATTTCAAAGAGTCAAGTTTGGAGTGTACAGCCGTAAAATGCTTGAGGTAAAATAACTCATCCTCCATGAGGGACAATCCAAGATGGCCGCCATCCAATGAGAATTACGCACCTCTCATATCAAAATGTGGCAAATACTGTTTTCCTTTTTTAACTTCATTGGTTGAGCTACAGTTCTGTGTTACATAGTGACTCTTTAGATGACTCAGCAGTAACTGGGCATTGTCTTTTGAGGTTTTTTGTTATGACCAAGGTCTAAACATGTTGAATTTTTCAACAATTATCTAATTTTATATTAAAGTTTCATTAAAAAAATTAGCGTTAAAATGAATTTAAAAACAAACAGATGGTGCAGTGATGAGTCAGTGTCACTAACATGTGCAATTATTATTGTTTTATCTAATTTGGACCATATTGTCACCCCACACATAAATGAAAATTAAAGATTCAAAATTACAATAAGATAGTAACTGCCATATTGCTTTTGTGTAGAAAGGGACGTTATAAGTCATCATATGAGTGCAAGAAAGTCGTATCCGCAATAGCTGCCATTTGTCATAAATTTGGATTGCCTACTGTATGATCTCCAGTCTTGGGTAAGTGGTTCTTGAAATGGTTCTGAAGAACCATTTCAACTTTCAAGAACCACTGACATAAGACAGTGAAATTTTGAGGGATTCTTTACATTCTTGTGACAAGTTGTAAAATAGATATAACTTAGGGCAGCCATTGCAGATACGACTTTCTTGCACTCACATGACAAAATGTAGTGTATTCAAAGTTTGCTTTTGAGTTTGCTTTTGATGTGTGTTTTTATTTAAACCATCAAGATATTCATGATGAGTATGGTGCTCTGAGAGTTTGGATATTACTAGGACATGAAATTGAAATGTTTGCTTTATCATTTTGAAATTGTTTGAATAATAAGAGAAATGCAAAATGTTGAAGATGGTGCCAATGGAAGTTGAAATTACTACTAGTAATTACTAGACTACAACGCAATACGCATCTTACATTTTTCCGCCAAATTTTGTATGAGCAAGGAATAGCGCTTGACTGGGACGATAGCCGTATTCTCAGTCAAATGACCATTCTGTTGCTGGAGTACACTTAAATCTGAGATTAATCATTCTTTGAATAGAGATAAGAGAGTCCTGGACTAAACTGGTTTCAGAAAAGCTGGAATGAGTACACATGGAATAACTGTATTTGTCTTTTAATTTTTTGTAAATGCCAAAAAAGGTCATCAATGGAATAACTAATAAGTTTTTCCATTGAAAAAAAAGGTATTTTCCCTTTTTGGTATACAGGTCACTGTGTTTCACTCGATTTCCATTGAAAAAAAAAGGTATTTTCCCTTTTTGGTATACAGGCCACTGTGTTTCACTCGATGTTATCTTATTGTTGCACTCACTGTTAATAAATCGTGTCCTAAATATTTTGGCCAAGATTGTAGTAACAACATATACCATATTGTCAATTGAGAGCTCTTAATGCCAAGAGTGAAACGGTAAGCTATCCATGTCCATCTTACATACATACATTGAACGGTAATTACTCGACTAATTACAGGTAGACCATGTTTTTCACAATTCCATTACAGGAGAGCTTAAATGAAAATTGCAAAATATAGACCTTAGGCCAAAAAAAAATTGTTTTGGTTGCCCTCCACAGCTTTTTTCAGAGAGGGTCGGTCGGTCAGGTTTTTTTTTTTTTTCAATACTCTTCCACAGACCGCAAGGTCAATCGGCCGCTGCAGCCTTCACAATTTCCCCCGCGACATCCAAATCAAAACAATCAAATACCTCTTCCAGTGATTTGGGACATCCTAAACATTTTGAGGGTTGAATATCGAAAAAAAGTAAAAATATAAAAGCAAAAATATAACATTTTTTCTTTGTAGTTTTCGGTAAGTTTTACATCTTTTTGAGAGATAAAAAAATTTTTGGGTCGGGCTGAAAAATAGGGTCGGTCGGTGGAGGGCAACCAAACAATTTTTTTTTTGGCCTTATGGCATATACACTGGCAACACTTAGTGTTTCCACAGGCTTAAAAAATGAAAAAAATGCATTTTCTTTTATATCCAAATGACCTAGAATCATCAAAACTTCATGCTTGTATAGGTGACTTATCTATTCAATATGATTTAATCCATGTTTCCTCTGATATTTGATCTTCTATTACATTAAAAAATGATGATTTTATGGACCATATGCAAATATCAGTTCGGCAGAACTCACAATTCGGATACATAATTCGGATACTCCGTATCACAATTCTGATACCCGTATCTGAATTTGGATTAAAAACAGCTGAAACGGGATATCAACTGAAATGAATATTCAGCTTCGCCGTGCACCATACTGTAATGTATAAATGTCAATAACATTATCATCGTTTGTCATCTAAATACTATCAAAGTATTGGCCAATTTATTTTGCCTTTTGTGATAAGAAGCTATCATGTTTTGAAGCTGTTCCGCTGGAATTGCACAGATGAAAATGACATTTCCAAAGATACATTTATCATAAATGCAAGAAAGATGTTCTACATGTACTTGCCAGCTTGCGCTATCGATTTGTTTCCTGCGCCACGACAGGCGTATCAGAATTCAGATACCCCTCCATATCCTTATTCGGATACGGGTATCACAATTTGGATACGAAATGTGCGTGAGTATCCGAATTGTGAGTTCCGCCGAACTGATATACCACAAGTAAAGATCTCATTATTTGTACCGTATCAATTATATTCATAAGCTTGTTATCACTGTGTAACCCATTAGAATATTTTCTGGTTATAAGTTTTCAAACAAATGCGCAGAAACATGTTTTGGGTTTGTTTAATGTGAAGACAAAAGTAGTAATATGCACAGCACACCATATGGTCAAATGCATTAAATGCAATTCCTGTTTAGCTCTTTAGATATATACAACATATGTGATGACTCACCTCGATATGGGGGACTTTGCGAAAGAACACTTTTTGAGAAACTGATGGAAATAGGCGGCAAAAAATAAAGAAAATAATAAGAATTTTCAGCAGATTTTCTGTTGTAAAATTAGATCGCCTTGATCAATTTCAACAAGTAAGGTGTCATTTGAAAGCTTAGAAAATGCTGTAACAGATGAAATGATAAAATAAAAATTGATATCATCTGTAAAGTCCCCCCTTTCGGGGTGAGCCATCACATATACACTAAGCTGGCAACTTTACGGTGTCACAGAAAAACAGAAACAATCACGGATATTCGCGGAAAACATGTTTTTTCCTCGACAATAGAAAAAATGATGAGGAAATAATGAGAATATAAGGTATTATTATATCTTTTCAAAAGATATAATATAGACTCTGTCAAAAAATGATGCATGTCAGATAAACAGCTTTCAAAATATGTGCCGGGAGTGTAGCTACTCTCTGAGTAGTCATACCTATTCAAAGAAGAAAATTTGCTTTGCAATTTTTATAATCGAATGCTTTGTAAATTTTTGGACCAAAAACAAATTTTAATTTAACAATTCTATATGGTAATATATCAAGATTCATCAACTTGACCTTGTTTGAATCTACTACATTCCTCAAGATGTACTGAGAGAGAAGACATATGGTTAAATCTGATGAGTTATTAATATCTAAATTTATGGAATTTGATTTACATTTTTTTTTTGGTTTTAAGATTCCAGATAAGAACAAAGTGATGCTATCTCGGTGATATTGATGCAACTTACTAGAAATAATCACAGTGACATACCAAGGATTTCTTTATGGTTGGTTGGCTACAACTGTTTGTACAACCAAAATTTTCAGTTTATTAAAAGTGAGAAGGGGAAAAAATGGTTTTCTAAAGGTACAGATGTAAAAAATTGAGTAGTTTGCATCCCAATAATGCAATAATCTTGTAAAAAGGTTATTTTAACCACAAAATTGTGGACCAATTGTTGACATTTTTAATCATAACATTGTCATTCACAGCAAATCAACAAACTATTCTGTAAATATAAATTTGTGACAGTGGTATAATTTACCTATTGACATCGACATCAATGTTTACAAAAACATCTCAATATTTGGGGGCATGCCCCCATGGTTCATGATATTGGTACAAGAAGGTGCTTTTATTTTGAATTTTATTTGTCTAATAGTGTTGACATAAGATGCCAAATGTATGTTTTGATTCGAACATAAAATATATAGAAACGTCCCTTATTTACCATGTCATGTCCTACTGAACAAATGGTCTGTTTGGAAGACCGTTTTCATCGCAATAACAACTACGTTCAGAAACTTGTTGTCAGAAAACTATACAAATTTGATTTTGAACCCAATAATTTAAGAATGAACATGATGAAAAAAAATGGAAGATGTTTGTCTGTGATGGATCGAGTCAGTGATACAAGCATTATCTTTGATCCCTAAACTTATGTTATACCTCTGGAGCTTGTCAAACATTAACAGCCAAGAATTTGATGAATCGTGTATTTCATGCATAGATGACAAAATTCCAAATTTATTCCAAACACATGAAAGAGAAAATTTCGTATTGATGAAGGTGTGTATTGCTCAGTGGCCTTCAATGCAAAGACGCACAATTCCTTCCTCCCAAATGACTTATTTACCTTCGGTTATTTACACCACTCTTTCATCTGTCTGTATTATGCAGGAATCTTGTCAATAGATACATGCCGCTGAATCAAATCGTCATGGGAGTGCAAGGAAGTTGTATCTGCAATAGCTGCCATTTGCCATAAATTTGGATTGCACACAGTATAATCTCGGGTCTTGGGTCAGAGGTTCTTGAAATGATTCTTCAGGTGACAGTGTCACCTGAAGAACCATTTCAAAAGCCACTGACATATGACAGGGAAATTTTGAGGGATTTTTCACATTCTAGCGAATAGGTTTAAAATAAATAAGGCAGCCATTGCAGATACGACTTTCTTGCACTCACATGACGAAATGTCACACATCAAAGTCAACAAATCAGCACAATTCGAATTCCTAATGCAGACATGTGCATTAGTGTAATACAAGTCCTTAAAAGATTTTCTAATCAGGTTTTTCCCCAAAGATCTGTTTTGGCATTTTGGCACAATGGCTCTAATTCAAGTGTGAAAATGAATAATCAAACTTTTTAGCAAACTCCATGTCAAACTGAATTAACGTAGATAGGTTCTTTTGAGCTATTTGAGTTGAAGCATTAAGTGATTGATTTGTTAATCTAATTTAGGAGTTCATGTGATTTCTGAATCTTCATTGCAGTTTTCCCAACTCCCAATGTAATGATGATATGAAGACAATTGTTTGCCACAGGTTGACAACTCAAGAAGTTACTTTGTTATATAGAAATAGCATGCGTAGGAGTGGCACTGTATGAGCCACAACTAAAACCTTCTTTTCAGTCCTTATGTATTTTGATGTCCAATTGAAGACCATATTTTTCTGATCTGATTATAAATCCAAAATTTCATCATCAAATTCTTTATAGTGTTGGAGATAAGGCATAAAACACAAATTTAATTTGTATACCTATTTTTCATTTCTTGTGTATTTTACATAACAGCCTCATCCCCATTGCTACTTTCTAAGGTCAAGGTCAATTAGTTAAAAGTAAATAATACACATGTTGAAATAGGATCTTACACCTTTAAGCTTAATTGTGAAATCAAGTAAATTTCTTATTACGTTCTTCATATCCTACAGTATTTCTATATGTGGGCTGCGGTGCGCAAAAGTACACGGTTGTCAGGATTGTACATGTTACTCCTGGTAGCAAATCTTATGTATTCAACCAGCATACATCAGATATGCTACAATGAGCTACTTGTAGGAGATGACAAGTGCATTCTATTCAGCATCGAAGTGTTACGTGTCATCCGATTATCACCCAGACAACTGGATCATGCTTTCTTGTTTTGAACCACGATCGAAATGATCACCACACAAGAGTATTGTACTTAGCGTTGTCATGGGACGTGCGTGATCCGGTAACTGGGTGAGTTACGTAATCACTTCGATACTGAATTGCCACGGAAGCCCTCATATAGGACCTGAATATCAATTTCTGAAATGGGCTGGACATTAATTATAACCATAGTGCAGGCGATGGTTTATAAGGGCAATATCCTTTATGAAATGTCTCATTTGTAAACTTAGCTAGCTATTTGAATTTAAAAAAAAAAACACTTTGATTGTATACTTAATGTCATGAAATGATTGTGATAAAATATTGTAAGAAGTGACAGTATGCCTTTGTAAGGCAGTGTGCTCTTAACGTCATTTTATACTTGTACAAATTGCAATTATGTACTACGAATTATGTGGAATATTGTCTATAATATATTTACAAAAGACTTTGATGTATGTGAAGGTATATACATGAATAAACTCTAATATAACATTTGAACTTAGTCTGTGTTATTTACATTTTAAAGGGGCATTGGACAAAATTTTGAAATTTTGTTTTTGGATGATTTACACTTTCTATGTTAGAAAATAACAATCAATTACCAGATATCGGGAAAATGTTGATCAAAACCTCCAAAAAAGTCAAAAATTTGAATTTTATGTTATTTGTTGATTTTGGGTATGAGGCTATTCTCTAAACGTATTTATTGATGCTATACAATGAGAAAGGACCAAAGATTTGTTTGTAAAACATTCATTTCACATCATAGATTGCAGACAAATCAAAAGAAATTTTAATTAGAGCTCCTGAAAAGTCCAATTCTAGAAATTCAACTATAGAGGGCAGTATTTATCGTTGTCGACAACAATAATTAAAAATAAGAGAATATCTAAATATTTTGATATATAGGGTGTGAATTTGACAATGAAACTTTGCATGCTGTCATTATTACCATTAATTCTTCAAATGATGCAAAAATCTCAAAATGTTTGGGAAAAAGTTTGGGGATGATGCTGAACTTGTCCAATGCCCCTTTAAAGGATTCTGATTGATCCAAATATCTGGAATTAAGCGTCCAAAAGGCCTCATCTCATTAAGGCTAGTGTCTCAGCTACTGAAAAGTAAGCGGATTTACATGGTTACCATGGTGGTGTTAGTTTCTGACCAAGATATATGATTTTACCCCAAAGACACTTGTAAAAACATACTTTATAACCCAACTATTTCTGGAAAGCAAGATTTAAAAAAAAAATCTTTTATTTTGGTAGCATTTTAATAATATTTACATCATAAGGTCTTGAAATATGTCAATTTGTTTTCCTATAAATTTTGAATATTCCCCCAAATCTTGATTTTTTGGTAAATGTCATTTTTTGTGTGGCCGTGTGGAATATTTTGAAAATCAGAGATGCCACTTTTCAGGTTTTAACCTGAAATCATGTTTTTTAGAAGCTCAAATTATGATTTCAGGTTTTTTATTATCTCAAATTTATATATTTTCATATATTTTCGGCCCTTTTTGGAAAATCTTTCAAGAATTGATGGCTTTTTTCAATAAAATCAGTGGCATCTCTGGAAAATCAAGATAAGAACAGAGAAAACTAGCCCCACACATTTGTATCTAGATTGTAAATAGTTCAAAAGTTCTATAAATGTGAACAAGTTTGTGTAACAAATGCAATGTTGGCCCCAAAACATCACCACCATAGTAATTTGCTTGAGAATTAACTTGTAAATTGTACACATTTATGGATTAAAGTTTCAGAAGATTATTGAGTTGTTCAAAAGGTAACAACCAATTCCACATAGTAAATTGCTTACTTTCTACCACAGATAACAGATTACTGTGTGTACTAATCTATCAAAGATAGCAACCCCAATGATAACATTGCTTGCTGTATACCACAGATAACAGCTCAAACAGATTACTTTGTGTCCTATCTACCACGGATAACAACCCAGCAGATTGCATTGTTTGCTATCTATCACAGATAACAACCTCCACAGATTACATTGTTTGCTATCTACCATAGATAACAATCTCCACAGATTACATTGTTTGCTATCTACTATAGATAACAATCTCCACAGATTACATTGTTTGCTATATACCACAGATAACAATCTCCACAGATTACATTGTTTGCTATATACCACAGATAACAACCTCCACAGATTACATTGTTTGCTATATACCACAGATAACAATCTCCACAGATTACATTGTTTGCTATATACCACAGATAACAATCTCCACAGATTACATTGTTTGCTATCAACAACAAACTCGTTGATATAATGTTTATGCTAGGTTCTGTGGCCATTTAAAAGTGAAATTTTCCAATTTTTCGGTCACAAACGTTACTTTGGAATTACCCTGTTGTTATCTACCACAGATAACAACCTCCACATATTACATTGTTTGCTGTCTACCACAGATAACAGCCTCAATATATTACATTGTTTGCTCTCTACCACAGATAACAACCTCAATATACCGTATCCACTCGTCCAATTCAACTATTTTCCGACTGACAAACCCTTTGCATTTTTAAGTACTTTAACTTTCAATAGTTTAACAAATCATCGTACTCTATGATAAAGCGTTATGAAAGTATTTTGACATCATTTTTTGGCACACTGGTATGAAATAACCTATCGCTACAGTGAGGTACATTCAGAAAATCTGTAGTTGAATTGGACGAGTGAATAGGGTATTACATTGTTTGCTCTCTACCACAGATAACAACCTCAATATATTACATTGTTTGCTCTCTACCACAGATAACAACCTCCCCATATTACATTGTTTGCTGTCTACCACAGATAACACCCTCAACAGATTACATTGTTTGCTATCTACCACAGATAACAATCTCCACAGATTACGTTGTTTGCTATCTACCACAGACAACTGCCTCCACAGATTACATTGTTTGCTATCTATTACAGATAACAACCTAAATAGATTACATTGTTTGCTATCTACCACAGATAACAACCTAAACAGATTCCATTGTTTGCTATCAACAACAAACTCGTTGATATAATGTTTATGCTAGGTTCTGTGGCCATTTAAAAGTGAAATTTTCCAATTTTTCGGTCACAAACGTTACTTTGGAATTACCCTGTTGCTATATACCACAGATAACAACCTCCACAGATTACATTGTTTGCTATCTACTAAAGATAACGACCTCCACAGATTACACTGTTTGCTATCTACCACTGATAACAGCCTCAACAGATTACATTGTTGGGTATCTATCACGGATATCAACCTCCACAGATAATATTAATATCTCAACAGCCTCAAAAGATAACATTGTTTGCTAGCTAACACAGATAACAACCCCCAAATTACATTTTTTGGTATGTATCACAGACAACAACCTCCAAAAATTATATTGTGTGGTATCTACCACTGATAACAACCAACACAGATTACATTGTTTACTATCTATCACAGATAACAACCACAACAGATTACATTGTTTGCTATCTATCACAGTTAACAACCACAACAGATTACAGTGTTTGCTATCTATCGCAGATAACAACATCCACATATTACATTGTTGCTATCTACCGAAACAACAACCTCCGCAGATTACATTGTTGCTATCTACCACAGAAAACAACCTCCAAATATTACATTGTTTGCTATCTATCGCAGATAACAACCTTCACAGATTACATAGTTTTCTAAATACCACAGGAAACAGCATCCACAGATATTCCACAGAAAACAACCTCCACAGATTGCATTGTTTGCTACCACAGATAACAACCTCCACGGATTACATTGTTTGCTATCTACCACAGATAACAACCTCCACAGATTACATTGTTTGCTATCTACCACAGATTACAACCTGCACAGATTACATTGTTTGCTATCTACCACAGATAACAACCTCCACAGATCACATTGTTGGTATCTATCACAGATAACAACCTCTACAGATTACATAGTTTTCTGAATACCACAGGAAACAACCTCCACAGCTATTCCACAGAAAACAGCTTCCACAGATAACAATGTTTGGTATCTACCACAGACAACAGCCTCCACAGATATTCCACAGGAATTAACTTCCACAGATGATAATA
>JXSR01S074042.1:84689-101053 GCA_000969725.1 Ophiothrix spiculata | reverse complement strand
TCTTTCTTGGATTCGAATATTGTTGTAATTTTGATTTGGATATGGAATATTTTCTCTATATTTAACGTGTTGAATGCTGTAAGATTTGTTTGAAACCTATGTGAGTGCTGTCATAGTATCCTCACACGAATAATGCACCCATTTATGTTAAAGGAATGCTATTGCTGTGAAAATACTTATATATATTAGTGTTCTGTGAGAGAGATTTCTACAGGGATATTTCTGATGGAATAAAGCGTTATGGTTGTGTGTTGACTATTATAAGAAGATTCTTTGGTATTTACTTTAACATACATCAACTTCATACCAATTTGTTCTGTAAATGGATGGATATTTAACAACACTGTTCTGCTAGCTATATAAAAAGCACCCAAATACATGTATTGACCACGAAAATAACTTGCAGGAGAAATCTAAGCGTAGTATAAGTTTTACTTGACATACTTTACTCAACATAGAAAATAACATTTGGCAGCCGATGGTACTTCACGGATATGTTTTAAGTTAAACTTTTGTATGTATACGCCACTCTGTGTTTATGTCACTTAAATTTTCAGTGCTATTTCTCCATGGGAATTTTGTTTATGATATGAAGCTTAAAGTTAATAACACGGAAACAAGGAACATAAAAACATGCTCACGTAGTGGTATCTGAAGGCGTGCGCAATAATTTTCACTTGTGATAAAGAATTTAACCGTATATTGTCAGTCTCCATGGTTTTGACAACAGATGCCAGTATATAAAGCGTTCAATGGAATTGATTTCAACACGAGTCTCAACTGAGAGCTCGACTCAGACGGAGATCATATACCAAGTGGTGAAATATAGAAGATGGAAGTGTGAAACTGTGGTCTCAAGTGATTTCTGATATGTCCTTTTCTTTGTACCTTACTTACATAACCTAGTAGAGGTGGAATTTCAAATTTTATTTTCAAACACTTTTTAAATCGTCCTTTATAAGAATTACATTGGAATATTTATGATATTAATTATTGCTTTGCAATGGCAGTGTTACGACGCCGCAAGCGAGTGCTTCAGTTAGCTGTAGGAATTATTCTTTTCATGTCTTTTGCTCCATTCCTTGTATTGATAATATCACGGGATCAGATTCTGTCTCCTTTTGCACCTCGTGTGGACGGAGAAGACGTAAAATTAGTACAACGTCATGAAGACAAAGTCCGACATCTAAATCAGGTAAGAATATGGTACTTTATTCAAAGATTGCATTATGATGATACATACGTGGATCAGCCCGACAGAAAATGGCTGGCAACTTTGGTGTCGGGCGGGCAAAAATTGAAAGTTTGTTACCTACCCGACATTGCGGGTAAAATTTGTATGTAAAGTCCTTTTTGAGTAAATAAAGAACATCTAACGATGTCCTTTGATTTAGTTTGAGTAGGGTAGTGGCACTAGGGAATTTAATATGCCACCCATTAAAATACAAATTTTCAAGAAAATCCAAAATCTCATGATTTAGATTTATCGAAAAAAATCAACTTTTAGCAAAAAACACACAAATATTTTTTTTGAAAAAAAAAATTCCGTTATTTGTAGCAAATTTCGAGGTTTGTGATGTTTTGTTTTTAAAATTGTTAAAATTCGGACAGGTAACTTTCTTGTCAGGCCCGACTGGCTAGTACGAAAAATACCAATGTCCAGTCCTGGTTTAGATGCTTTGAATATGATTAATAGCGATGTTTGTGCTCTTGCGAGAGTATAATCTTCAAAAAATATAAAAATAACACTTACATTTAAGTATGCAAAATATTGTCCTGTCGCTTAGTAACCAGCAATTTTGATTTATTATATTATTCGAATAATAGTGAATATTATATATCCTGGCGAAGAAATGAAAATGAATCGTTTCCAAAATAAAGTCGAAATAGCATTACATTCATAACAACATTAAGTAGGCATGTAAATGTTGTATGTAAAATAAAAAAGTAAATAATCTTAACAACAATAAAGTGCTAATAATTCTACAAGAAAACAATCAAATTTTGAATTCCAAAAAATCCCTCTGAACATCTTAAAGCAAGCGTCACAAAAACATGCACGAAGTCAGGATAATTTAACTACCATAAATGAACATATCTTACGAGCATCAATTGAACAATAATAGCGGTGGTTTAGAATAAGACTTCAAGTATAAGGATGTTTTACAAGACTTCAAGTGGTATGCAAAGCTATATGATTTCAGGGATAAGCGAGCTATTCAATTTCATACCATGGATTCCTAAGAGGAAACCTTACAAGGCCATCCTAGAAGCATTTTGTTTGTTTTGTTTACAAGCCGTATATCATTGCCACTATTGCATAGTTCTAAACAGCGCGTAGTTTTACGATCATAAAATGCTTGTTGGAGATAAACGTTATCACGTTTATTTGAAAAGGGGATTTAATGTCTCACTCAGTACTGGATGACTGTTTTGTTGATTCGCGTGTTAAAGAGTGCGATCTCAAGTAGAGGCAAATATAGAACTCCAACATCTTTTTTATGATATAATAGAATTTTGAACTTGCCAAGTATTCATGCCAGGGGAAAAAAAACCCAAAGTATTAACCGTTACATCTTTATATATAGTATATGTTGATGGTAAAGTTCATATATTAAAGAAAGTACAGATACGAAACTAAACTATCTACACTATAATAAATTCCAGGCTAAATTAGGTACCTGCCTCCGCGCCTGGATAAACGTTGCGCGAATGCGTAGTGACCAAACACTTCGTTTGCTAGGGTGATAAATTACGTGACTATTAAGCAATACGCATCTTACATTTCCGCCAATTATGCGTACGCAAGTAATAACACTTGACTAGCCGGGTAGTTAAAATTCTCAGTCAAAGTCCCCTTTAGGGCGCACTACACTAAATAACTAGCACTCGCTATCCGGCATTTCTGAAATCGGCAAAATTGACTGCCCTTATAAAATGAGGGCTTCAAAACGTATGGAAAGGCAATATGTTTGGTCAATATTTTGTTCTAATATAAAGTTAGGTTTATTTAAAGATGCTCTGATGCCATTTTTGATCTCCAGATTACTTTGGTAAAATTTCCTTAATTTGCGCTTGATTCTGGTAATACAAATTCCGGCTGTCAGTGATAGGGGGCGTTATTACTTTAGCGTCCAGTATCTTGAAAATTTTGCCTTGATGGTATATTTTTATCATCATGTTGTGTTAGAAGAGATCATAATCATCCATGAAAAGGCAGTGTTGAAACAACCAGTTGCTTTATTATTGAGTTTTCGGGTGTTGTTAGGAAGCCATTATGTACAGTAAGTCAATGGGAAGCTATTTTGTGGTGTGTCGCCTTTTTTGATGGTTTACAGTAAAATTAAACTGCAAACTTTATTAGAGGCACGACCTATTCCCTTATAATCGGAGCTCCTAGTTTATTCATTTTCTTCTGTTGGGTTATATAGGATTTGAGACATGCCCTTTTGATGCAAGATGCGTCATGACAATATCTCTGTTCTGTGTTGAGCTGATTAAGGTGGTCTAATTTTGCTTTCTTAGTAATGTAAACGTGATGAGAAGCAACCTTTTTGAAATATTTATATAATGAGTCCTGCTCATTTAACCAACTTTATATAGACAGACATTTGAAGCAGGCAATTGCCTTAACTCTTGTTTGGTTATTTAGATCGCTTAGTAAATGATTCTGTTGTAGCAAATTACATCCAAAAGGATCAGACGGAAGACTTAGTACTCAGTTACTGTGACTGTGTTCTTTTTAATGATTTGCTGTGGCATTTGGTATTTCCGCTTATTCCTTAGTAAGATGTTATTAACTTGTCACAGGTTATAAGCGCTGGTACTGACATTTAATGAACAATTAGAGAATAAAGGCTGATGACGTCCTATTGGCGTTTTCATTTGATGCGAGTTTTTTTTTTAAGCAGCCTCTTCAGATGAAGCATTACGCAACAAAACATAAAAAAACACGCTTAACTGGATTAAATGAATTGAGGATGAACAGATACTAATACACTTTTGATGATATATTTGATCACCTAAAAGAAATGACCTAGTTTTGCCAACTACTTTTCCTTTTATCGTGTTATTTAACCACAACATACTGTATTTCATTATTATTTAAAAACTCTTAAACGTTTACATTTTTATTCTATTTGTCATTTAAGGCTCTGTCACACATTACCGTATAGAGACAAACGTACATATAACGTACTTAACCCCACTATTGTTTTAGTTTATACATTGTATGTTGTTCGTCATGTGTTCGTTTAAAGTACGTTCAATGCGTTATCCATACGGTTTGTCCGTTATGTATACGTTCAAATCGTTATCCATACGGTAGTGGTCCTTTTAGCACACGTTCAGTATAAGAAACTATTGTACGTTATTCATACGTTTTGGCACTATACGGTGATGTCTGACAGAGCCTTTACTCATTTTGACCTATAAGCAATTATTTATTCACTAACATTTGTCATTAAGAAACTGGTTGTTTTATCTTGTTTATTATAAGAAGCTACATTGCAAATCCATTGGCATTGACGTGCTTTGTTTCTCCGGTTTATAGAAAACCTCAATATGACTATTAAAATAATGATACATTCACTAACATTTAGTCATGAAGTTATTAAAAAGAGTATTATAAAAACAGAAAGCAGGAACACGTGCATTGTTCTAAAAATACATATCAAATAAAACCTTTTTAAAGAGATATTAAGTAAGCCGTAATTCATTACATGAAGCAGATAAAAAGCATGACTTATTTCCTTTCTCTCACTTCCAGTACAGGACTTAAGATGGCATTGGTATTGACGCGATGTAACCTGATAATGCAATATAATAAACGGATATTTGGATGCTATGCATTGAAATAAATGAATGCTGTGGGCAAGGTTGCGAGTGCATGACATCTCAAAACATGGTATTGATTTTCACATATAATAATCATATCATATTTTCAACTTATAAGGTCAAATTGCACCTTCTTTCTTTGAATACTTAACATGAATATTATTTTTGATCAAAAAGAAATAATGAAAAGCCTGCACCTTCATATACCTCAATAATAATAATAATTCAATTTATAAAGCGTATAAGCTAAAGCATCTATGCGCTTTACGACACAATTTAAACGCAAATAATAAATTCAACAGCAGTGATTCAAGACAAGTTTTTTTGGAGAAATTATTCATACATAAATTATAAAAAGGTAAAAACAGGTTAACAACGGTTACAAAAATAAAGGGGTTAGACATATATGACTCGATAAACAAAACAATATGTATCTAACATAACAAGCAGACAAAACTAATTCTTTAACACATGAAGGTAAAAAACCACAAGACAAAACAAGCGGAATCAGGAGGATATAAATAATTATTGACGAGGTGGGCAAGCTTATGAATTTAAAGGAAAGGAATGGTAAATGGGCAAAGTACCTGAGTGTGGGATGCCATTCTGGTCGAAAATAGAAAAACAAGAAAAGAAGCTGTGAAGGGAAGGAAGGGGTAATTAAAAAAAAACAGCCTAAAGAAACAGGGTCCACTGATCACGCAAATCCACACTCATTATTTGCAGAGCCCGCCTA
The DNA here is from genome assembly GCA_000969725.1 of Ophiothrix spiculata. NCBI lineage: Eukaryota > Metazoa > Echinodermata > Ophiuroidea > Amphilepidida > Ophiotrichidae > Ophiothrix > Ophiothrix spiculata. Next base: position 95,481 of record JXSR01S074042.1, on the reverse strand, counting down.
GGTGGGACATCCATGACATACCAACGTCTCCGTGCGTTGGCTTCGCCTCCAAGACCCTACAGTGGAATGCAGACAGTGTCAAGGTGAAACAGTTTTGAAGCAAAGAAAGCAAGCTCAATGAAGGATAATTGGAAAACTAGTATAAGGTATAAGAATTATAGATGCTTTTTATATATTAAGAGAGGCATTCTGGGTAGATTCCCTATCTCGGTTCTTTGCTGATCCCCCTGCTGAAATTTTATATTGTGTTTAAGTTGACAAAGGGTCTTGTGTGGTAAACCGGGCTTCCTTCGTGTTACATACCATTGAGTATCGAAAATCAGAGATCACGCTCTGTTTCGCGTACTACCATTTTATAGGGGCTGACAACAGTAAAATAATCCATTTTCAAAAAGTCTGATATGAGGAAAATATAAATAAATTTTCAAATTGTATTTACCAGGTGGCTCAACACATATAAGGTGGAACAAAATTTCAATGTTTTATAATAATTTCACGGATTTTCAGCCATTTGCAGAAACCAAATTTACCAAAAACAGTCATATTTGATTGTCATTATTGATTTTTGAGAAATTCTGTTTTGTTTTATTTCAGATATGTAACATCAATATCAAGAATTCAAGAAAATCTATCTTAAACATATGTTTTAGTTACCAAAAATGATTTGTAGTTCAAAATTGTACCTTAAGTACAATTCAAGTTACGCTTCTTAAAATAAAGAAATCCTGCTTTCAAATGGACTAAATTTTAATGTTTACCTTGAAGTTTGACAAAGATATTACAATAGTATAAGTTCTTCATAGCCTTACACAGGCCCTGCACATAATCCTCCTGCATCCAATCCCCCGCCACTCTTAGTAATTTTTGTTAGAAAATATAACATACAGTCACAGGCCATTGGGAGTGTGTGATTACAGACCGGAAGGGGTGTGTGTCGGTGTATGTAGGGGTGTGTGTGTGTTTGACATGATGAACACACCATTCTAGTAAAAACTGTATTGTCGATCCATTTTGAAACTATAATGTGGACATGTACTGGTCAGGATCGAGGAATGTTGGACTTGTTTCACCCTTAGTCCAAAGAACCCAGATGAAAAGTATATAACTTACGACCATTTTAGTCAGAAATCTATTATCGTGTTTGTCATTTTGTTTATTCCAGTATGATATTACGTGTGTATTCTAGTTTAAGGAAACAAATGAAATAAATAGGTCATAATCACAAAAAATTGAATAAATCAAGTATGCCATCTTTACACGTTATTCAGAAACATGATATCGTAATACGTAATATTTACCTACTCTAAAAGACTTTTCATATTCCACACAAGCTGGGTATTAATAAGCAGTCATATTAATAAGTAATGTAAAAACCTGATTTCGCAATGATAAAAAACATATGTGTCACTATAATTAGGTTTCTTATTTCTCTGATTTCATGATTCTGAATTCCTTTATGCCTTAATTCCCCTGTTACTTCCCAGTAAGTAAATAACAAATCCCTGGATATCAAAATTTGCACATTAAAGACAAACAACGGTTAATTTAATAATTTTTAGTAGCTGGGAGAACTAGATGCTTTATTCAAGAGCTGATTACAATCATATTTCTATACATGAGATTAATACACGAAAATACGGTTACATAAATTATAATTCATGGATGGTTAAAAAATGCTTCTCTTAAACACGAACCATGATTTATTAATTTATGTTTAAATACAGAAAACCTATAAATCATTCTCTTAAACACGAACCATGATTTACTAATTTATGTTTAAATCAGAAAACCTATAAATCATTTTCTTAAACACGAACCATGATTTACTAATTTATGTTTAAATACAGAAAACCTATAAATTATTGCTTAAGTCATAACAATGTTATAAATCATTGCAAGTCATATAAATGTTATTAATCATCGTATGCCATAAAAATAGAGGAAAACCTCAAATTTGCAATATCTCAATATGAAAAAGCGGTTTAGTTTTCATTAAAGTAAACTATTCTTAAACATTAAATCTTATGTCGTAGCTTGTCGTGAGCCTTTTGTTCTACAATGTTTCGCACAAATATGTGATCATAAGAAATGACAAATTTTCAATTAACACAGATTCAAACGAGTTTAAATTGATCGATAGATAGACAATTTTTGAAGGTTTTCCAAACGGCCATCCTATCACATGCCACCGCACTGAACTGAAACCATGAGCACGATTGAGATAAGACAATGCAAGAAGAAAAGTCAGTTTATTGGTGTCTTTATTTCCCTTAATTAAACAAAACCAAATACCCCACACTCCTCAAACACTCCGCCACACTTACATCCATACATCTCACACCATCAACAGATCGAGATACTCCCTATATCAACACATACCCAAACACACCAAGACAAAACAAATTAACAAAAGGAAACAACAATTTTGTTGATCTATAATAGATTAAAATTTAATGATTGTAATACATTTTTTTTGTAAATTTCTTAGTATCTCTGGTTGGTTGAAAATGACAAGTAGGAATTCCAAGGATATTAATTGATACGAGTGTACTCAAGAGAAAATCTAACATTTTAATTATTAAAGTCAGTAAGTAAAATATCGCATTAAAGGGACTGGCCTAGATTAATCCCACTAATTTTTTACCTACATATTTTTTACATGAATCGGAAAAACATGTCTATAGTAATATAACCTACAGGTAGTTTTTCATGATTTTGAGGACTATTGGAGAAAATTGCAATTCTTTACCTGCTTTAATTTTTTTCGCCGGCGGAAAAACAAAATGTTAAAACAGTGTTTCTAGTTTCAAAATTTAAAAAGATTTTGTTTCTACACATGTGATTGGTAAACAAACATTTCTCTTTTAATATGTATTAGATTATCTCTAAGAGCCTTGTTTGATTTTTTATCGGGTAAATTCAGATTAGGTACAAATTTAGGATTTAGAAAACACAGGATAATCACACTACCATCAAAGAATGACATATTGCAAATTTGTTATCTCTATATTTGAGCCATTTCTTTGTAAGTGTTGCACTTTTTTTGGATATAACTACCTTTTTAAGCTTTATTTAGAGCATTTCCATAAGTTTTTAATTCTAAGTGGAATCTAGGCTAGTCCATTTCATGGTCACATGTATATATCTTTATTCAAAGTAATAGCCGTATTTGTCCGTATCACTTGTTTAAAGAGAGAATCCGTCTGAAAGTGATATGATATATGTTTGCCAATAATATCCACCCAATTTGTACCTGTTTGTTACTGTTGCTTGAGATATGATACATCTATATCCGTAGGCAATATAAATATTTCTGGAAGTAAACAAATTTCATTGCATGTATCGTTTTGTCTCAAGTAGAGCTGTCTGCATCTTAAATGATACCTTCAGGTCAAGAATACTCTGGATAAATTCTTCGAATTTGGAAATAGAGAATCGGTCTAAACTTGTTTATTGGTCAATTGTCAACCACGTGTCATTATGTATTTACACTGTAAAAAGGATGTAATTGGAAGACTACGAAATCTTAGATTATTCGAAAATTTATGGGAAACTGTGATTTTACGGAGAAAGGGACTTTAAATTTGGGCAAATACCGTGCACAATTACAACATTTACTAGAAATTGAACAAAGAAACAAAGCAAGTAAAATGAAATGAAATGAAATAAAATAACACAATCAAAGTAGTAATAAATACTATTATTCTGATGTTAACACTCAAGATTATTATCAGGATCATACCAGATTAAAGTAGACCTTAAAGTTTCTTTACCTTTCACGCAAACGTTTATATAAATTCAAACATGAGCGTGAACGTTCAGGATAAGAAAACAACTAAAGGTGTCTAGTGTGGACACCTTTAACAAGGACATTAACATCATTTATCAGGACGTCACTCTGAATATTTATCAACGTACAGGGAGAAAACAAAAAGCGTCATGATACATGAATACACACACTACTGTGTATCGGGCGCTTTTACGCGTACGTTCTCTATTTAATGTGGTCCATTATATGATAACAAAACAGCAAAAGTAAAAGCCATTATTGTACACGATAAGTGCACTGTTACACTGTTGGGCAATTTTTTAGCGTTGGTTAAACTATGAACAACCCAATTGTTGGGTAAATAATATTAACCAACTGTTTGTGAAATTTTACCCAATATTTGGGTAATTAGCCAAAACTTTTTCCCAACAGTTAGGTAATTAGCCAACATTTTACGCAACGTTGGTAATTATTTACCCAGAAGTAGGGTTGTTCATAGTTGAACCAACGTTGGGTAAATTATTTGCCCAACGTTCTAACAGTGTGACAACACCTTTTCTAACGAACATACTATAGTATACTCATTCTCTCAAAACTTTTTATTTGGTTTAGTAAATGCATTATAAATTATGAGTTACATTACTTCAGATTCTAATTCAATGACCAAATCTGCACATTTACTGCATAAATTACACAGAATCTGTAAAATATCATAATATGCTATAAAAGTGTCAATAAATGACTTATCTGTTTCCTTGAATACGTTAAGTGCATTAATGTAAATTGTCTGAATGAGTTGGAGACTATTCGCTATCGAATCTTTCTTTCATTAGCCGTAACCATGAGCCGTAGCTGTAAGCGTAGAAGTTGTGACTTGTCTTTCAAAGCAACAATTAAGTAATTGCGTAACGGAAAAATAACATAAATAAAACACACTTAGAAGTCAAAGAGAGAGCGAACGCGCGAGCAAGATATAGATAGATAGAAAGAGGGAGAGAACACAATTATACAAACAAAAGAAAACTGTGTAATACATATTTATTCTAGGTTAGAACTTGCAACTTGGTTATTCTGATTTTTACTCGGTACAAATCAAAGGAACAAACTAACAATTTGAATTATTAAATGTAAAACTTAAAAAAGATAGAGGGACAATATATATCAAGTTGTTTACAAGGTTTAACATTTCCATTTTACAGAACGTAAACCGGAAACCGACCTTACATGTTTGCCTGTAATGGCCACCAGATTATTTCATTTCTCATATTAACTGTCGCCATAGATTCATCTATGATTTCTCAGAAATGGTCAAGGGCGGTCGAATTTACTAATGAAAATGACATTAACGCCGAAATTCCATGCTTCACTCTGTAATTGAGGACCCTAGAACTAAAAGGGGGTTTAGTCACAAAATCTTGAAAATTGAGTTGTGTCAATTTCCTGCTACAGAATTCTCATTTCTACATTCTGTACAAGTTTTGTAGTAATTTGATGATCAGAGCATGTGTAAGAGTCACTGCGAGATACAGCAATACCATTCAAGACAACACAAATGATATGACGTTTGTGCCATTTTCTCAGTTTGTACTCAATGTGACTTAACCCCCTTCTGGTTCTAGGGTCCTCAATTGTTTGAACTGGTAAAAAATATACTATCATAATACTTCATATTTCGTCATGTGAGTGTTATGTTTCATGTTATGAAAAATCATAACATAGAGAGTAATCCTATAAAAATGCAACGAATTTTGATCTTTTTTGAGAAAAGAGAGTAGAATTTTAAATGATATCATAGACTGCTACAAGAAGTTTGTCTTGTGTAATTTGGATTTTTCCTTTTAAGTTTATGGCAAATTTTGCACAGACGCCCAAAATCTATTTTAATGGATTTCTTTTTCAAAACCAGTAAATTGACTTACTTTTGGCAGTTTCGTACTCTTGGTCAGTACACTTCCTCAGAATGCGATAATTCATCTTCTTACTCTGTCGACGGTATGTTGGTGGCGTCAATATAGGAGATAATTACGTAAAAAGAAGATCATAGTTAAGGCTATAGAAGTGTGCCCCTAACTCATCTCTGTTCATAGTCTTGAGTGCTCTACTACTGATTCAAATGGATTAGCGTTTGTAACGGGATCTTGCGCTATACTCTTTACAAAGAATTTTGGGACACATTGTAAAACAAAATATTATTGGAAGCCATTGACAAGATTGAAGTCTAGCAAATAATGCAGGTACATCAGGTAACCAGCGATATTTAATTGTTTATATAAACCAAACATGAAACAAACCTATAACGAGACCTTGACTTTTGCAATAAATCGCTTTTTAAAGTCAAACGTTTTAGTAATTAAGAAGAGGAGTATGTTTGTTTTATATGCACTGTATCATCGTATATTGCTATCAGTTTATATCAACTAATGGAATGTACTTTATCACGAATCTTTGAGGATGAGTTAAGAACTTTTAATTAAAATTGATAGTCCATTATATATTTATATTGTTGTAAAACTACTCCACTCATTCTCTTAAAAATGTTTATTTGGTTTAGTAATTGCATTATAAATTACGAGTTACATTACTTCAGATTTAAATTCAATGACCAAATCTGCACATTTACTGCATAAATTACACAGAATCTGTAAAATATCATAATATGCTATAAAAGTGTCAATAGCTAGCTATATACATTTTGCAATTCAATGATATCATCTTCAATTTGATCTCAATAAGATCACATTTGAGCATATTTCTCTGTTGGAATATGAGGTACAGTATAACGGCAAGTTTCAGTCAGAGGGTTATTCGCACTTATGCAATTGCACTTATGCAACATTTACTAATATTGGTACTTATCGAAACACAGATATTCATCATGTTACATTGTCTAACTCACCTCATGAATAGAATGAATGATCTGCCAAAGTCCGCTCTTTACAGCAAGATATGTTCTTGTTCATGAGTCAGTCAAGTGCATCATAACCATGAACAAGTCATAATGGTCATTTTGATTATGAGTCCTGCACAGAGAGTATTATTACGCCGTAACAAAAGAACCTGTAAAACCACACGCGCCCACATATTATAAAAACAAAAAGGAAATAGACATTCGTTAAATTCTAGAATAAGTCAGACAGTATATTTCAAGTAAGAACATTGAATTATTGCAATTGAAAATAACCATTCTTGGGGGAAAGACATAATAAAATGGTAATAAATTATGCATTCCAGGGAGCATTATAGTAAAAACCCGATGGTTATGTATTTCATAGAGAAAGTGTTTTTAAGTACAAGATGGTGTTTATTGATATTAAAATCTAAGAAAAGTTATTTATATTTCATAAATCACGTTGTTCATCATCTAAGAGGATTATTGAATGTCACAAACGGTTAAAAGACAAGATTAAAGGGTTTGTTTTACAGATTTGCATAAAGACCTTGACTGAACTGATAACTAGAAATTTCATGATACATATAGTGTTAAAGTAAATCCACAAAACATACGTTAAATTATTTACTTGTAGAAGGAATATTCTCTGAACAATTGATGGTTTCTTAATGGTTTCGCTATGCTGTACAATACCGTATTCTTCGCCCGTTTAAAACTTTCTTTCCCGAACATGACTATCGCGGTCGGGTGACATGATCAAAGATAACAGGGACACGAGGTAAGGTTATTATATTAATGATAAAGTAATGTTGATATTGGTGTTTGCACATTGCAATTTCAAAAGAGTTCGGCAAAAAAACAAAGCACAAAAACACGAGTAAAATTATTTACTTTTTGTCAGAGTTAGCCGATGGCCAACTTGTGCATTTCAGAGAAATAGCTATAATATGGTAACAAATATCTTAACTTTGGATGTGTCTTCATATAGTTACTGCGCTATAACCCTTCACATGCAGTGATTTAATCTTGTCACATATCTTTAATTTGTCCATGCAGTTTATCTGGTTACTGGGGGCAGGTTCTTGACATCTATCAACACCTGTATGAAAAGCATAAATGGCATTGATTTCATTTTTGCACCGTAATGTACACAAGGACAAGTAACCATCCTGACAAAAATTCATCGATATAATTCCTTCCCTTCTTTAAAACTTTTTGATACCCCCTCGTATATGCATATATCATTCTAAAATCTCAACATACTTAAAGCAGTTTATTCTTAATACATAAGCTTTTATAATGAGATGAGCAATAAATAAAGGCGTACTTAGAGCAATAAAGTAAAATTAAAGATATTGCCAATGGCAAATTTCCTGAAAATTTTAAATTACCAATCGGTTCATTTCAATGATGAGGATGCGTATTGTTGGGTGATATGTCAAAAATAACTTAACACGCTGATGGCGTGACAGGTGAGACTAACTCAGACACATAATAGCATTTACGTTAATGAAAATTAAGCATACAGGCTTAAGGGTAGACATTATAATTAAATTATTTATATTGAATTGTCTTATCTAATGCATTGACATTTGTTATTACCATATTATAATATCATATAAGATTGCATAGAGCTGTTTAATGGAAATTGATGCGTTTTAATACCAATTTAATTTACTGCGAAGAATTGCTTAAAGCAAACATGGTGGATACTAACACACAGAGATTGATGAAGTTTAAGCAACATTTGAGAACTGTAATTTCATTTTAAAGGTATTGTTAATAATGAAAATGATGAAACTTCAGCGTTAAAACATCAAGTTTGAAATATATACCTAGCAGGTTATACGTGTATATTCAAAACACAATACATATGTACTGTTTACTCTCCCTATAACTCTTCTTTCTCATCTATATTAGATTATGAATGGTGAGAAATGCGCATCATATACTGTGAAATTATTCTAAGGCTCTTCTATTTATTACCAAGTCCTCTCCCAAGGGGAATCCTGTTTCAGTGAGTGGGCCAAGAAATGAAGCTACTTATTACCAAAAACTTATTGACGACCCTTGCTTTTCAAGTAGTTTAAATCAGTACGTCAATGATCAAATTACATGGCCCATGATTTCTAAGTGGTACAAATCAAAGACTCTCGGAGCAAGGAATCCTCCCTCATTTCTGCAGGGTTTCTGCGTACTCTTTCAAATTATCTAGGGATGTTCAATTCTTATTTTAAGATTTTCAAGAATTTATGTCCGTTTAATTTAACGGAAACTGAGAAACCGTATAAGAGCATAAACCATTGCTTATTTACGGTGAAGTTATACCGCAGGCCATTACCAGAGACACGACCATGTAATCCGAGTTTCGAATTTATTAGGTTTTCGTATGTTGGGAAAAGGGGCTTTAGGACATGAATATTTGATGCAAGTTGTGTCATGTCATGATTATTTCCCTCTTCTGCATTGACCTACGATATAAAGACATGAAAACTACTTATCCATTCAAACTAAATTACCAAATCAATTTTTCATGTACACTCGATGATCACTAGTTATACGATATACCGTATTTGTAATAATCGTTACTTGACCAAATTATTCATTTATTCATTCACTTATATTTGGTCATTAAACCTGAGAAGAGGTTGTTTTATTTTAAGAAGTTGTATGCAGAAACACATGTATATTTTTATAACTAAATTTTTAATAAACACACTTTTTGTAGAAAGGTATTTTAAAGATAAAAGTTACCCATACTTTTTTGACAATTTTGAGACACTGTTATTTCACCATATAACGCAAAAAATAAAACATGCGGAGGTTTGAAACTAGGGTTCGTAAACTTGTCAGGGTAGGAAAAATATTGTTAACGTCTTTATTATGCATAGTTGATGTACATGATATTTCCCTTTTCTTACCTTTGGCATGGTGGTTAAGATGATTGGTATTGATGCGATGTAACCTGATGATGCAATATAATACACGAGTATGGGATGCCATGAGCAAGGTTATGAGTGTATGACATCTCAAAACATGGCATAAAGCAATCATATTAGATTCTCATCTTACAAGGTCAAACTGCATCTCCTTGAATACATATTTTTTTTACGTTTTTCGTGGTGATTATCAGGATTATTAAGAAAAACCTAACCTCACACCTTCATAATATATCTCACGTTTCATGTAGAATAGATTCCATCATTAAATCAAACCAATTTGTTTCTGATTGATGAAAATCCTTATTTCAAAATAATATGATCCAACAATTTAATGTATATGCTTCTTGTAGAATTTGATGAATCTAATAAAGCAATATATTATTTAAGATTTTTTTTGAAATCTTGAATTTGTCTCTAAAAAGATATACTGTCTTCCAGTGATTTCGTACTATGAACTTAACTTAATCCACGGTCGCTGAGTATAGACGTTATTATATATTTTACTTCAGATACACACAAATATTTACTGAGTCAGTTGACTCGTTTTGCCTTATTTTACGTGAGTCATGTACAAATTGACTCAGTTATGATACTACGTGAATCATAATTGACTCACAGATACTCCAATAGTGAGTCAAATTTCACGTGACTCAGTGTGATGATACCATATTGACTCACTTGTTGGAGAATTTTGAGTCAATAACGACTTTTGACTCATTTACATAAATTACTGAGTCAAATACGAAATTTGAAAACGAGGCTGTTGGTCGACCATTTTCTTGAACATGCATGATCGGTGACGAAAGCGTTGGTTAGTGGATGATGACACAAAATTGTCATTTCTGTGAGCACTTTTTTGGCATTTAACACTGTCAGAAGTAATATGTGGTACTTCTGGAGCTGACATCAAGCTACAAGTATAAATCACTACATAAAGCAATGATTTTATATGGAGTTAGCTTACAATATTGGACCATTTAGTCCATTGTTGTCATGTTGTTTTACTGCAGTAAGCTTAGCCTCTTGGACTCGGAATTTGACTCGGAATTAATGTCTACTATATTGATGATGGGCAATATTGTGTCCAGTGGCGTGCCCAAAATTTTTCGCTTTTTCACATTTAAATTATCAAAAACTAAGGAAAATTCAAGTTTTTCAATGATTTTCAAAACATTTAAAACTATTTTTCTT